>WURS02450445.1:0-14236 GCA_011762765.2 Rhinocypha anisoptera
GCGCATAACCTACCATCGACAGTTGATAAGGCAGACACTCGAAGGATATGCCGCCGGCACGAGGCCATGCGGTCGGCTGCAGTTATCCAGAGTCACCACCGGCAGGTGCACCGAAGCACACCCTTGGTCTTGGTCTAATAAATGCGCTCCGCCGAAACGAAGCTTTTGGGCATGTATTAGCTCTAGAATTACCACAGTTATCCATGTAGTTGGTCAACATCCAATGAACCGTAACTGATTTAATGAGCCATTCGCGGTTTCACCTTAAGATGGTGTGTACTTAGACATGCATGGCTTAATCTTTGAGACAAGCATATGACTACTGGCAGGATCAACCAGGTAGCGAGTGAGCATCGCCGCATCACTAGGATGCCAACGACGCACTCTACGCACACCGGCGACTGCGAGCGCACAGCAAAGCAGACCTGCCGCCAGCACGCGCAGTGCGCACTGAACGGCAAGCCAGCTCTGTCGACACTACGTGCCAACACCCGAACAAACGGGATCTGTGCAGTCGTTCGACTTCAGCTCTTGGCTTGAACACTCGCCGCTCCACCGTTCCTTTACCTCATGTAAAACGAGGTACAGGTGAAAGCAAACAAGGCTCGGGATCATTCCCGAACGGCCAGACAGCCATTCAACGAATCAACCCGCCGTCGAGCAGTTCAAGTTGGCCGACACTGGCAGCCTCCAGACAAGCTACTACGTACCCGACAGGCGAGAACGAGCGCTCAGGAGACCGATAGTACGGGAAAGACACCTATAGCTTGCCACCAAAACGACTCACTATAGGCACCCAGCCCTACCAGCCCAAATGCGGGACTCGCAAGGCAGCTTAAAAACTGTTCGTTAGATAGATAGTCCTAAAAAGACAGTCTAGCCACCGAACAGCTCTCGAGCTGTTCTCGTGAAATCGCGCAAGCATCGACACCGCTTTTACGGTGGTCTAGCTATCTAGAAAATAAAACCGTGAAGGTGGTATTCTCTAAGCAACCGAACCATCGCTCAAGCGGTAGCAATGCAGGAGAGCCACGGAATACGACGCTAAAAACGACAAACACCAGGTCCTATTAGCCTGAATCTATACGAAGCAAGCCTAAAGCCCCTCACTCCACTAGACCGAACGTTCGGTTGGCGTCGCTTCGCGCCCTATGCCAGTCGACTGTCTCGTCGACTCGACTCCCCATGTATATAACACATCCTCAACATTCCTTTATTTTTCTTATTACAGGTGATAGTGAACCAGGTGCCACTTCCTCATCACTGTCCTATGTGCTCCTAGCATATCACATCAATTTGTGGCACAGGTACTTGAGTATTCATTAATACAACGCCAACGAGTGTGCCACGTCTCGGCGCACTGTTGCTCACTATCTCATCAACCTGCAGTGCCTCTACACTTGTACATATACACTACTACAGTGTGTGAGCACATTGCCATTGTTCATGAGGTCGGACAGTGCCACACACAAAACACTTGCACTGCCATTATGATTGCATGTGTCAAATCAATCGAATCGGGACTCACTTGCAAACCTAAGGCTTAGTGAAGAAGAAGAAGAAGAATTGGAATTGGTTCTGTCGCTTTCCGAGTCCGGAAATTCCGACATAGAGTTTTTACCACTCACTATTTTAACCCATATAGGAATCATATAGAACTTTCCAAATAACAAGAGAATCTGAGTTCTATTTCCTTTTCCTCGCTCTCTCACCCTCTCTCTCTCTCACACACACTCAAAAACAAACACCGAACAAGAGTGCTTTCCGCACCAATCTGGTCATGTACAACATTTACTTACTTTTTATGTACAAAGTTGAGGCAATTATAATTTGTTATCAGTGAGTTGAAGAAACGCAGGTTTGTTGAGTCCGATGTCAATATGAAGGGAATTCTCTTCGAATTTTGAAAAAACTAACAGTTTAACTTAGTCTAAGTATAACAGTGTAAAATAATTGTGAAATAATGTGAAAATGACCAAATTTTCTCTCAATTTTTGGCATAACTACAGAATCACAATGTTTAATAGTACGCTATGGCTCGTACACAATGTTGCCATTGTCGAGGAAACGCAGAAAGTCTCGGCTTTCTAATGAAGCTAGAATTTTATGAAACTTATCAAGTGACAGAAGAGTTCCGTTGGAGTTAGTATCCGAACGCAAAGTTTCGTATGCCATCTTGTGCAATGTCACAGCATCATTGACAACTTGCACTCGCTTGAGTACACGCACAATAGCGGCTTCTAAACGATAATTATTTACATCTGCATTCGATTCGTGGGTTGTCGTGTTGGTTGGCAATGAGGGTAAATCACAAGAGGAATTCAGTGTTTCCATGATGGTCACTATGTTACAAGGACTCGACTCGTGGTACAGCTGAATCCAATTGATGGTTTCATTGTTTCGATAATAATCACCAACATCATTAACTTCGAAGTCATTATTTATGCAAAAAGTATCTTCTTGTTGATTAACTTGAACCAGACCAAATCGTGTGAATACATCAACTTGTTCCATCAAGATTTGTCTTTCCATTTTGACGATTGTGATTAACTGGACTCCAGTTAGTTGATCAGTTTGATCTAATGCTAACAAAATGACCGCTTGACGCAGTGTAACTACAAATTTTCCTTTGAATTTTTCAAAATAAGTATCTATTTCTGCCGTACCATAGTCATAATTAAATTCAATAGTCTTTCGTGGATGTTTTTCTATAAAATTTTTCTTGAAGTTGCGATAAAGAAGTGCCAAGTTGTGAGGCAGAGCGAATTTGTGACGAGGTTGATTTAGACTCCAAAGAGAGGAGTTGAGGAGAGTCACTTCAAGTTGTGCACCATTACAGTTTTGAATTAAGTTCGGTTCCGATTTTTGGTAGTCTTTGTAGAGCAGTCGAATTGTGGTAGCTTGAGCATTGTCTACACTATCGTGCCAGTTGGCCAATATTTCCGCATCGAGCTTAGAATCGTATGAAATTTGATGCAAGAGACGTTGGCACAGAAACATACAATTTCCTTTGACCACAGGTGTTTTGTCTTCCAAGTGCCACATTAGACTGAAAGCTTGCTTGATTGCTTCTTGTCTAGAAAAAGTACTACTCTCAAGTGAACAGTGACGCAGCGAAACCAAATGAATAAAGAGTATTATAATGTAGAGATGAGCTTGATTCGAGCTGAGATATTGCCCGAAAGACTTGGTAACAGCTTGAGCTAAAAGTTCGTCATTGGCAAACACTTCTTTAACGATGTTCAACCAGCATTCCAATAGTCGGTGTGCTTGCTCAACCAGCTGGCTGCACTTCTGAATCGAGAAGGATTGCAATCTCCAGTCGGGCACTTTAATCTCATTCAATTGGGACTGTACTGTTCGTTCAACGATGTCCATCAGAATTCGTAGATTGCTTTTGTCATAGACGATTATCTGGTAAAGATAAGAAAGACTATCCATTTGACCTGACTGGATCATAAGTTGACAGTGCTCGTTGCAAAGAATGTTATCCTGTCTGCGAGTAACAAGTTCGCCATAGAGCACTTTGGCCAACATTCGAGTGAGTGCCGATGTGAAACCATATTGAATGCCTACTTCTACCTCTTCGCAGATTATCTTCTCCACCTGGTGTAAATACTCAATTGGGTCTAGCAATGTGCTCAAAACCATCTTTGACCGATAACGTCTTTGCACTAACTTCAGGTAGGGAACACCAAAAAGACGATAATAGAGTAGATGATTGTCAATGTCCAAATATTGCAAAAGATTGAATATTTGCTTCACTAGATTAACTTTTGTTTCATTTGATCCGTTATTCTTGTTTTCATTGATTATCAGAACAATACTTGAAAACAAATCTTCTTGACTCATCAAATATTCTCCAAAGATGTACCTGACAAGATGATGCCAGTGGTTTTGTCGAAAGCGCGATGCTTTGCTGTGAGCATAAACGGTCAACGAGTGAATTAGATTGGCTCCATTCTGATAGCAGTGCCATTGGTAGAGAATTATGTCAAGCAAGTGTTCAGGTTGATTCGAACACAAAGTCCACTTCTTGACTATTGTACGGAGAGATTGAATCCCAATAGTTAAAATAGTTTTTTCATTGAATCTCTTGGTGATGGCATAAACCAGTCGGTGAATGTTAACAAAATGAGCAGTTAGTAGATTAACGCCATCCGCTGTGAATGCCAGAAGGAATGAATCTCGCAGTGCCGAGCATTCGGAATCGTCCGCGTAGTAGCGCTCATAGTTCTGTTGGTGTTCCACAAACTCGATTGGACTTGGCATTGAGTTAAATCACGCAAAAAATTCAAACATTTAATTCATATGAGATCCATTTATCATTTTCCACTTTGATTGTTGTTAAAAATTAAATTTGAGAAATTAAGTTTTGCGTCGATAGATGGCGCTAATCAATATTTACAAATCAGAGCTGATTTGAGTGCAGATGAAAAAAGTCTTATTGTTTACTTCCATAGACTGTGGCGTCGTTTAGCGGCAAGCTAGAGCTTTAATTAACTTTCATAGTGCTTAGAATAATTTTCACCCGATCCCACTAAATCAGGCCTGTTACAGACAAAACATGTGACGGAAACAGTCTGAAACTAATATGCAAGCCAGAACAATTGATTCGCACAATCTGATAGCGATGGATCCAAACGAGCGATTATTTCAAATTCTTCAAGCTAAAGCTCACGCTTGCACATCGAATCCTGACCCGAAAAAAGTATCCGAGTTTCGCATTTTTTTGGAGCAACAATGTTCATCCGAATTTCTGCAAAGTCTTTATCCCTATGTGTTGTGTCCCATCAAAATGATCATCGAACGGTTAGATCAACTGATGATTGGTGGTCCTGTCTCTTTTAGGTAACTTACTTTGCATTACATGTTATAAGTAAAGTCTGACAGATTATTATAATCTTTTTAGCACAGAAGAATTAATGATGGAATGTTTTGAAACCTTCTCAGCCATTTTTCATAAAGTTGTGGTAAAGCATGGAAATGTATTTGAAGACTTATTGACATTGTTAGCATTTTTTGTTGATGAAGATGTCAGTGCTTCTAATGAAATTAAATATTCTCCTAAGATAATTAAGATTAGTGAAAATTTATATCTTCGTTTATTTGAATGTACTAAAAGTTTAATTCAAAGTTGTGATCAAACAGTATTTAATCTCATCTTTAGCAAGATTGAATTTAAGGCTAAATTAGGTTACCTTATCAAATGTTTACTTCAACTAGTTCAAAGCAAAAGCTATCGAGTTATCAAATCAAAAGCATTGAATTTGATTACTATAATATATTTCAAGATTGTTGACAATGCTCAGTTGAATCATTTGCTCAAATTAGTATCACCATCTGAAGAATGCTCACGTTTTGTGGCATTTACTTTACCCGGATTATCTTCGAATTTGATGAAATTGATTCAGAATTGTTCTAATCGCGATTACCATAAATTGCAATCTACAGTGATAATAGAGGCCTTGAAATTATTCAACATTGTATTACTGACCGTTTTTCATGAATTGCAAACGTTTGAGTTGTCTGTATCATCGAAACAACCTGAAGAAATGAAAGGATGGGAAAATCTTTTAACTAAATCGTGGTTGGACGAAACATTACAGAGACTAGTTCCAATTGTGCAAAATGTTATCAATATTTTACTTGATTATCCCGATCAAGAAGTTCGACTTTGTTTGCTAAAACTCACCACTGGATTGATTAGCGACAGTTGTTATGAATTGAAAAGCCAACTACTGACAAGTTGTCTTCAAGTGCCACTTAACTACAGTGATTCTCATTCTAGTAGGACATTTGTCACCAGTAACGAGATTGATACTGATCTGAGTAAATTGTCTTACACGTTTTTAATTTCGTTTCGTGACACACTTCTGGATCGGTTTGACCAATCTACGAAAACAACCAGTCAGATTACCTTTGTCAATTTGTTGCATGAAGAGTTATTTACTCATATGAAGAATCTACCATTGTTGATCCGAAATGGCAATCCTGATTCAAGTAGCCAGATTTTATCTCACTTCGATTTGAAAAGGTCATTGCGCATTCTGATTGGATTTCTCAATGCACTTGGTCCAGATGAACTGCACAGTTTTTTAAAGTTGGAACAACACAAATATTATTTTTTTCGAAATTTGATTAATGCTGCTGAGTTTAATTATCGAGAACGGAGTTTTGTTAACTGTATTGATGAGATCAATGCAAACTCGGGATCTGATCCGACCTCGGTTCAACGTGCTGTGACTATCAAAGATTTGTTTTGCGTGTTCCATTTCGAGAAACAGATGTTATATTTGGTTAATTTTGATGTCGTAATGCTTTATTTGGAATTGTTGCATCAAGTGATGCGTTTAACCAATGAGAAGAGCCGTCATATCATCGTGGATCATCTATTACAGTTACTTCAAAACTCAGATTTTGACCCCTCGGTTGCACTTGTAATCAATGCCTTGATAAGTGGTTTTCACCAAACAAAACTACCCTTTGATTTTTATGTTCGCGATTTAATTGATCTCTATTTTCGACAGCTTAACATTTCTGAACTTTATTTACTGGAAGATGCAGTTGAAAAGGATAAAAAAGATTCAAGCCAAGTTCCAATGAAATTGTCAAGCTTGTGGAAAATTTGGTCTACCAATGATGATCCTAAGCGCCCGCAGCAATTGAAATCTTCCATTTTGTTAAGTTTGAACAAGAAAATCATGCGTTACTGTTTAGCTTTGCAAGGGCTCACTCTTCTTTACACCAGCTTCGACGATGATAGCTTGAAACAGGAGTTCTATATTCGTTTCCTATGTCGTTTACTGGAATCTTATGCCAGCAAGTATTGTTTTGTATCTAAAGTTGCTCAAGTGTCACTGATGTTTGCAGCGCAAAACTATGCCTCTCCTAGCGTTGAACATGACCAGTGGTCCATTCATCGAATGATTCTAAATAATATGGACTATATTTTCAGTTCATTTACTGTAGCACTGGATTATAGTATATGCTTTAACTCTCCAAATATTACCACATCATCCTATGACAAGCACAGCTTAACAACCGTGCAAACTTCACTGTTGACAATCATTCGAATGCTTGAGAATTATCACCGATCAGTAGAAGCTCTCTCAACTTCACATCTGGATTATTTACACCGTTATGTTGATCAGATATTAAATATTATCAAGTTTTACTCTATTAACCCGAAACGATTCAATAATGCAAATTTATTTCTTCTTCTTCAAGTTCTTGATGCCTACTTGCACTTGTTGGCCACTGTTTTTGACAAAGATTATCTGAGCAACAACAGCAAACGCTTGACCGATGGTTGCGAAAGTAATTTTTTCGCGGAACAAATTTGTAAATTAGAAAAATTTACTACAACTTGTAAACTTTTACAACCTACTAGCGACGATACAGTTGAAAATGGTAACGAGTCAAATAAAGAATCAAGTCAGCAAAGTAATAACATTCTAGAATCACCAATCATCAAGTCACGTGCTGGTAACATTCTATACACAAGTTCAATGCTTCTTTCCGATCCAAACATTCATATTCGAATTAAAACTTTACAGTTAGCTACACTTTCCATGCAATTGCTCCGTTCATATGAAGGTAAGTGTTGCATTTTAATTATTTAATAACTCATGTTTAATAATATGCAATATTTACAGATATATTGCTGCCGTACGTGCACCGATTTTGGGACCCGCTTGTCAAACGGTTTTCAAGCGATTTCGAACACCCGGTTGTAATGAAACGGGCATTCGATTGTTTGATGATTGCTAGCGAATTCTGTGGAGATTTCTTGTTGAAACGAACCAAGCAAGAAGTGTTACCACGTCTTCTTGATTTTTTATCTTCTCGACTCATCTCACGAATTCTTTACTATCGTAAGCACCGACGTGTGGACACTCTTAAAAGCATTGACTACTATGCCGAATTGGAGTTATTGAACTCGCTTGGTCAACTGGCGGTCAATCTAAAATTGCCTTCTATTGATATTTGGAAGATGGCACCCATACTGTTATTTTACCTCTGTTTCATGGGGGTTTCTCGAGAATTGCAAATGGGTGCTCTCAAGTCACTCGTCAAATTGGCCACCGAAGCAGACTTTTACTCGGTTCTCTTCTACGTTCATCGCTTTTTAAATATATATTACTATGATCATTTCCCGAGCGATCCAACTGGACCAATCAAAGAGGAATCAATGTTTGAGTGCACATGTCAACTCATTAGATCGCAAACTAACGACAAACATTGCGATTGTTTGCTTCCATTTGATCAAAGCTTACTCAAAGATTTAATTGGCCAATTGACAGAGTGATGATGCCACTGCTTTCATCTTTTGATGTGTTCTTTGGGAATGATGGTAAAGCGAAACCGACCGGACTCGGAAGAGTGCTTTTTCACAGTTTTGTGGTTCTCTTGATCGCTCGGTTCGTTGCTCTCTTCGGTCACACCAAGCATGCTGTTGTGGGTCCAAAAAGTGTCGTCTGAGCCGGTTAAGTTCTGCCACACCCAACTCACACAATTGCCCATGTCCTGCTTGCTTCAACTCAATTTTCTATATATCATTGAGCTTATTTTTATTTTAATTATTATTGTTAAAACTTTTAAAGCTTTGAAATAAAGTATCTTTTTAATAGTAATAAATTTGTTTTATTTATTTAATTTAATAGAGTTAATGCAAATACAACATAGTGTTATTAAAATATAAAATTGGGCCTATTAACTGTCAATTTTGACAAAAAAAACAAAAAACGTAATGTGCCTGCCAGGTATCGAACCTGGGACCTTCTGCGTGTTAGGCAGATGTGATAACCACTACACCACAGGCACCCACACTTAGAGCTTAGCCCTTCGAGAGAACTGTTCAATGAAGACAAACTTAGACTAAGGTTAGAGTTTTAAGTATTATTTTTGATTTAGTTTTAATAATTATTATTAGTGATAATTATCACATATTTAGCTACCCAATAAAAATATTTCCTTGGGAAAAAACATTTGTAAAATAATAATTAAAATAATTACAAATCTAGCTTACAGCCTATTCTTATCTAAAGATACAATTTTGATTTGCAAACAAAAATAATACTATATTGGGGATATTGATATAGATAGATGCCAGGAGTATTGGATAGCAAAACAACTTGGCAGTATTGCATCACACGAAGACACCTCCACTAACGTCGTTCATGAATGGAGCTTCACTTTGGCACGTGTCTGCTCACTGCTGACCACGCCAGCTACATTTGTTGTGCTGCCTCTTCTCTATTTAGGTTTTTTCAATTCATTTTATTTTATTTATTTTACAATATGAAAATGTGATTATATAATTGTTATTATATATATTGTATAATTTGTGATTAGTTCTGCAATTTGCGAATTTAATAAATTACGACAAAATGGTTCGATATTTGATGCGTAGCGCTGATTTGGAAGAAGGAGAGGATGCCTTTAAGGATGACTCAGATCGTGATTCAGACCACATTGATTCGGATATCGAAGAGATGCTCTACACCTCCATTCACCACCAGACTGTGAATTCAAATGAATTATCATGCCCAAGGTCTGAACTTGATATGCTCTCAAGGGTTGACTCAGAACTGTGGCCAACTTGTAAGATTCGTAATGAAAGGAAAGGTATTAAAATTGATCAACTCATGGCCAAGAAGCAGAATAGTCAGAAACAAGTGTTCTCTAGTACACCAGATCTACCTACAAGGAAAAGTGGACGTGAGTTGCTGACAAATGGCATTAATCTTGACATTTCGTATGGAAATGACATCATTCTTGATGGTGTCGATCCAGTCGAGCAGATGAACAAATTTTACATGGAAGACGACTATGACAGTGAAGATGAGCGGAAGAAACTCAAAAAGATGACCAACGATCGGCGGTACTGGAAAATTTGTTCTAAAGATCTTGCACTAGTCTATAGACACTCAAAATACTCTAAAGTCAAGCAATGTAAACTATGTCATCAGATTGGTCACGTTGAGAGGGATTGTCCTGAGGTAAGCGCATGTTTTTATTTAAATTAGTTACTAAGTTCTTACAATTGTTTAATAATAATGTATTCAGAAACCAAAAGTGTGTCGTATTTGTGGTGAGAATGATCACGAGTACTCTTCGTGTCCAGCGAAGAACTTTTGTTCAACTTGTTTCACACACGGACATTTGGCGAAGAAGTGTAAGGCGAAAAGTCGTTGTTCGTTATGCAAGATGGTGGGACACACCGACACCCAATGTACATTCCACTGGCGTAAGTTTCTCACCGTCACCACACCAGAGGATTATCACCAAATGACTCAAGTTAGCCAAATACCCGGACCAATCACCGCCAACAAAACCGTCTCCTGTTGCAATTGCGGAATGAAAGGCTCACACTTTAGTCATGTAAGTGCCTCTCACGATCTTATAATTTAGCTAAACCATGTGAATCCTTTTTTGGTATCACCAGGAATGCAACTTTTTAACAATTAATTACCGTCGACACGAAATCCCATCACCGTTTTTGAACGTTAATATGGACAGGAACAAGAGATCAAACAAGAAAGCGATTAAAAAGCGATCGAGCAGCGACTATCAACAATTGGAGATTCAAGTTGGCAGTTCGAATGAAAATGAAAGCTCACCACTCGATATTGATAGCGATGATTCTCTTGATTACGTTTTGAACTTGCTCAAGCAATCAACTGGTGAAACCTCATCACTTGTTTCTAATGGCAAGGCCGTAAAACGCAAACAATCCAAGTTTGATATTAATCTTAACATCAACTCTAATACCAAGAAACGTAAAGTTAAAAACCAAGTTAAGTCGAATCATCCTAAAGTCAAAGCGAAAAAGATGGCACAGTTGAATGGTGAATTCAAGTTCACTCAGAAGAAAAAGATAGGTAAAAAGAATCAGAAAGCAAACAATAAACCGACTCAAAAACAAAAACAGACAAAGAAACCAAATGTCAACCATCCGCAGCAACAAAAACCTAAAAAGAAAAAGCGCAGACAAGTGAAGAAAATAAATTGATTACATAAAATTTCATGCTAATTGTTGATATCTATTTAATTTTAAAGAGTCAGAGTGGACAAAAACACTTATTTTAGTGTAGGAATGAAATACCACTTATCAATGGCCGTCTGGTCAGCAATTGGCAATGGGGCCAATTCCGAGGTAGCTGACTGAGTGTGGGCCACAGCTTGGGCCTGGTCTGCTCCAAGTGAGTATGCGTTGGCCAAAGTAGTGTTCTTACGGTCCAACTTGCACTCATCGGTTTTGTCCATCAACTGCTTCCAAAACTGGTGAGTCTCTTCAACGATCTTCTCAGCAAAATCCCGATTTTTAGCTTGGCCGTTGAAAGCAAACTCGTTGGCAGGTTTGCCATCAGGAATTTTGTACACCTTGAACCACTCGATGGTAGCCTGGAGCAGGCCCGGCATAACCTTTTCCACGTCGTTGATGTCGTTCAACTCTGCCGCCAAGGGATCTTCCACATTGATGGTGATGATCTTCCAGTCAGTTTCTCCCTCATCAATGAGTGCAACAGTACCAAGAATCTTGACGGGTACTACTTCGCCACGCTTGGCCACTCGTGAGCCAATGTCGAGAACATCAATCGGATCATTGTCGCCCTTTGCCTTGGTGTTGGAGTCAATGTGACTTGGATCTTCCCAGGTCTGGGGAAAGGCCCCATAATTCCAGATGTAGCCTTTGTGAGGGAATGGGTTACGAACGTAGCGCAAAGCACCCTTTTTGATGTCCTGCTTGATCGGATTGAGTGGTTCACTAGTGGCAATCTCCATCTTGGCGTTGGTCCATCGAGGAATCTCCACAACCATGTTGTAGACCCGCTTTTCTTTGTCCGCAAACAACGGAATGTCGTGCCAAGGACTAATTAGACCGCCAGCAGCATTTTCTATTATAAAAATGACGAGGTCATTAGTACCCAAAATTGGTAATGGTAATCCAGCACGAAAGCTTACTGAAATAAACGCGATAATCGAGTGAGTTGAGAGCACCACGCTCGTCCACAGAGTATGCCATCTTGGAATTAGAACTGGAGTGATGAATTGTGGCTACTTGAGCAGAGCAGAGTAGTGACAGTAACGGAGGATACAACTTTAAACCTCTGTTGGCCGGATGCTGATCGATTGATATGGACGATTGCGACCTAACACTGCAGTGATGCCACAAATAGCGATGCGGTTGGTGTTGCCGGTGAACTAGTGACAACAGCAGACAGGACGCTTTCTGATGACGTAAGAAACTGGCAATACTAGTGCGAGAGGCCACGGTGAGTGAGTGTGCTGCGGGATAAAGAGTAAGAATGACCATTATTGCCGATGTTCGCACCAGGTCACACTTGGGACCAACACTTCAATTGCTAGTGTGACAATATAAGAGCATATAATGTACTCAAGTGGAGTACTATTTAGAATGATATTTTGTCACTGGTGACACTTCGCGCGATACTTGCCTCAAGTCGGCACGTTGTTAATGTTTGCCAAGGGATCAGCCGTCGGGGGCGAGAGTTGGCAGAGAAGTGTTGCCGACAGTTGGTGCTGTTGCAGTGCCGGCTCTGCAGCGCAACACTACCAGCTCAGTGGCGCTCACTGGTGGCCATCAACTAATCTTTCACTCACTGACATTCATCTAGATGGCGTGCTTCTGTCGAAGTGAAAAAACTGCCCATCAAGTCTTCTCTCTAACTTAGATTCGTGTCAAAATCAAACCCTACATCCAGTAAAGTCAGCAAATGGTTATGAATGAATAATTGCAGGAGGTGATTAGTGCTAATCCTTACAAGCGGAATCAATCCTGACACAAAGTAGTGCTCAGTAATCGATTGATAGTAACGAGTTTATCCTCCAGCAAACATTGATACTGTTTCATGACATAGTTCTGTGCGTTATCATCATCATGTACCATAAATTGTAAAAAAATGTAAGTGTAAGCGATTTATTAGTGGAATGAGCATTATGAGAACATCATTGGAAGAGGTTCGTTAAGGCTGCTTCCGCCACCAGAACTGCTACCGCTACTTTCACTGCCACCGCTTCCGCTGCCTCCTGATGAAGAAGAGACTCTTTGCACTACGATTCGAAGTTGAGTTGCACCTCGAGCTCCAATTCCAGTTGCAACGCGACCATATGACGGCACTCCTGGCAATGGAATGTTGAGCATGCTCCGAGCTGGTAGTGGACGTCCATTGATCAACAACATCACATCATTGTTACTATCCGGTCTTCTGATCAATATACCTACACAAGACAATTATTAATCAAAAACTTAACTCTCAATAAAACACTCACCGCACACATTAGCTAGAATGACAGTGCAGATAAGTAAAGTTGATTTTGCTAACATGCTGCATCTAGAATAGTGAATAAGTGACTGATTTAATCAAATAGTATACTGTTTTGTTATATAGTGATGATACTGGTGATGACTCACTGATAACTGATAAATTGGAATGTTTGATCAGCTTGACGAACTATGATTGTAAAATACGGAAAACACTGAAGGTAATGAAACGTTTGTAGCCATGATAGTGATTGACAGATGTTTGATATCTGCCATTTTAAAACAAAAGTGTGTTGAAAACATCTCTTTTCATAAATGAAATGACGATGTTTGCATTTGAAATTGTATGATATGATATTTTTTTGTGTCTAATTGAATTTATAAACAAAAATCCCGTTTTAATGAGATAGAGTAGACAATGGAATTAGAAAGAGTAAGCGTATCAATGTCATCCTACCGGCTTTCATCGTGATATTGAAACCATCATCGACGAAACTACGCAAGGTGACGAAACCACGAGCCAATCATAACAAAAGTAACTATAGAACACAAACTGAAATATAACACGACAAAAATTTTTTATTTTGAAATTTTTTATATTGAATTCAAAAATGTCAAGTTATATCACAAGATTCATTATTTTCTCGAACTTTGATTCAATATTAATGTTAATTTTTCTTAACATTTTTAATGGTTATTTTCAAAAATCGTTTTTAGAATAACGTTACTTTGACAGTGCTTTTTAGCAAGAAACTTCCGAGAAACTCTCTTATGTAAATACACAGGGTTGGCTTTTCCTGCGATCCTTATCTAAATTAACTTAATAAAATATATAAATCCATTAATTTTAGAGAGACTCGGTCTCGGAAGACCAGTCTCTCTATTAAAACAGTTGTCCGGCTTTCTATGATCTCGGAAACTGTACATCAGATCTTGGTGAAACTT
>WURS02450456.1:0-14236 GCA_011762765.2 Rhinocypha anisoptera
GATGCCACGCTGTGGTGAAACCCGGGTCGTGAGTTTAATAAAAATTGTGAAATTGCAGTGTATTTGTAATTTTAAAAATTCAAGTCCTCACTTATCGTTGATATCGTTTATTGCTTTCTCACACTGTAAAACTCGAAAACCAGAGGATTAAGTTACTATCTTTATCATACTCCTTTCTTTTATCTTTCTCAGTCCCCGCTTTCATCTATTGTTATTATCATTACTCCCTGCACTCTGTTTAGAGCGTATCAATATTCTGTCGTTGAATTTCATCCCGGTACACGTATTTTGATGTACAAGCATGATGATCCAATCCACGTTAAGACAAACCGTCATACAAACAATAAAGGTTGGCTGTCTTCTTGTAACCTGTTCTCTAGTATGAGTCTGAGATTAGGGGGTGTTTTTCTTTTTCACCTGTTTCTGAAGTCCAGACTAGCCCAGGCATGAATAATCGTCGAAATTTCCTCTCTAATTTCGGAGATATTCTAGTGAAAAACTCTGCTTTGCTCATTAGGCTAATCGGTGCGGTAGTTTCCTTCTCTTGCAACTTTTTGTTTTTAGGACTATTGTGTTTCCGTTGGTATTTTTCCTCTCTTATTCATATGACTTAACAAGTTAGAGAGCTCCTTTGTCGTCCGCTTCCCAGAATTTTTCAATAATTCCGATGGTATTTCGTTTATTCCTGTTGTTTACTTTGACCTTATATACATTAAAAATAAAACACTTATTCCAAGTAAACTGTTTGCTTAGTTAATGATTAGGCAAGTGTGATTGCAAGAATGTGCACTCATCCTCTAGCTTGCATGGTATTACTTAGATGTAGATGCACTTTGTATGAGGTCAAAATAAGTTGTTTGGCAAGGAAATTGGTTTATTCCCTCATTCTCATATCCGAAGTACGATACCGCTATGGTCAATGGAAGAACACGAGCCTCCGCCGATTTTATCTCCTCAATTTATATTTAGATTTTGATGCATTTTTGAACTGTCTCAACGCTGTGGAACTGTCGTCGCTTTTGACTTTCGACAGAGTCTAACTACATGACAAAGTGCGACTGGCATCCGAACCTAGATCTCTAACCTTAAGTCATCGGCGACATTATTGTTAACAAGCTACTACAAGGCGTGTAATAAAAGTGGGAATAATCTCGTTGAATTTAGTTATATTACCATTCAAGTCGTGAAGCTCATGTATTGACACAGATATATCAGTGTATTCCATGGTAAGGGTTATTTGTAATGTTGGAACATTGATTGCCTATAGATTGCAACAGCTGACAAACCGTATAACGCGGCTTAGCTGGACCACTAATTATATATGTTTCCAATGGGTCTAAGTGCAAGGAAGGTGAGATGGAAAAATGTACACTGTCAGAATGATTTTTATTACAATCAGTTGAAAGAGTAATAAGTTTATTAAACTATTATGTCATTATCTTGTTTAGGAAGTCATTGTAAATAATCTTTGTGCTATTTGCATTATTATTTGTAGTTACATTCAATGTCCATTATTAAATTATAATAATAAAAAAATATTATAGGCATATAAACATGAAACTTAGAAATATCGTTTTGTATTCCAGTATTTAAAAGTATACAAGATTATGGTAATATCCAGATAATAATATATAATTTAAACGCAAGGTTCTTAAACTGCAATCTTAATCCGTAGCAATAATAAAAACCGTCATATAAATTAACAATTAGTGCGGCGGTTTGCAGGGTATTTCGTATATGCATAAGTGAGTTTACCCTAGGCATATCTTATCCTCGAGACCACTCATTTAGGAGCCTATTAAAGGAAGGCAACGCAAGGGAATTACTATGTCTGTAGTACCAAAGCAAATATAATAAAATGCTATATAAATTTCTATCACCATGCTAACCAAGTCGGAAGAAATGTTTTCAACGGCAGAGAACTTATCTATTAGCATGCAGAAATATTTAATAAAATAAAAAAACCCCATCGGCCACCAGATAAAAACTATAAATAGTCACTCATTTAATCAACCTACAACCGGAAAACATGGTTAGCTACTGGAAATTTTATATTTGCTTCCTCTTCACTTGGTGATAAAAATAAATACAATTTGCCATTTCATAACTATGTTAGTGAATAGGATATATTTTGTACCATATAAGTCTTTCCTCCTATCCCCAGAAGATTTTGAAACTGAGAATTCACACCTGTACATTAAGAAACAACAGTTATTGCCAACGGCTGAGCAGAACTCTGAGACTCCAAAATGCTTTTAGGAACTTCTAAGAACTACATTTATTTATTGCGGTATTATGTGCCATTGGAGCCAAATCTTTGTGTCACGTTGATAATCAAGAGAAATGGTCATTTCGTGGAATGGTGAGCCACTAATCCCCACCCCAATGTTGCGAATACATTTCCTATTAGTAGTGTCACAATCCGGAAATATTCGGCCTTTCCTCACATTCCCTTCGAATGATGATGCCAAATGTGTCAAACAAATAAAATCTTTCCTAATTAGAACAAAAATAGAAACATTTCTCAAAAGCAAATGCTAAAAATGAAAGCTACATCGATATGGTTACTCTTGGTTATCCTAATTTCAACTTGAGGTCATGGAGAAGTTAGTGAACGGAATATCGCACAGTGAAATTTTTGAGTTTATTCGAAAAGTTGAAGTTTAACAGCTTACGAACGAGTGTATTGTATAAGAAATTACTCGAGGGATGTCTACAAATTTACATGGTTAAATCAATACTTACAAAATTGGGAAAAACAATGATTTTCAGAAAATTAAATAAGGTTTTATCTAATGGCAAACATTGAAAATTAATGCTCACAAAAAAGGAATATTTTTCACGTGAATAACCGGAAATAGCAACGGAACCAAAACAGGAATGCCTTCTCAAAAGACTTCGCCCACATCCGACCGATTCCTCCGACCAAAATATGTCACTAGGTGAGTAACCTGGCTTTCTGGAAGTATAGAGTACCTTGGCCGTCCCTACATTTCTCGTTAACATCGTACACGGGAAATGTTACGGTGGTGAGAAGGCATGGGTTGATATTCTGGACGGGCGATTCTTTTTCACCGTTGTTGGGATGCCTGTATCCTTTAATTTACACAATGAATGAATATCTATTGCGAAATTCGGGTTTGTTTAATATTTTTTGGAAACTTCTTGAATTTATAATAAAATGTAGTCATAATTAATTAATTTTTTATACACTTTAAATAATTAAGATATGAATACTGTATACTTAGGCCAAAGTAATTCCCGCGATATATTCTCAATGCGCATGGCAATTCATTTTTTTGTTTGTTAGCTAGATAAAAATAGATGCGATCGCAAGCGTGAAGAGGGTAGTTAGAATAGGCAATGTACATACTTTTTGTTGTCTTTCATGCGACCTTAATGCTGAATATATTGGTAAATTGTTTCCAAATGAATTGCCAATTGATGAGTAACTGAATTGTTTGCATGTAAATAGTTTCTAAAGTGGTGAACAATTTCTTATGCGTGTATGTTGGAATGCATGCCCGGTGTTTGCTCACCCACTGCCACCGACCCTTACGATGGCTTGCAGGGTGAAACAGAGACCAAAATCACTTCTATTGGAGCACTTTCATCAGTTGGAGTGCCAACTTCCGAACAAAGTCATTCTTGGTCATTTACCTTCCTGACTAATGCAACACAATGAATAATGGGTTCAGATTTTACGGTACATAGTCCTCTTCAAATGATCTCTGCTTAAGGGTCCTAAAATTTTACACGATAGTGCTTATTAAGAGAGCAAAAATACTCTTCATCTTCGGTCGACGATAGAAGGTTGAAGGTAGAAGGCGAGCTATGTCAGTGGACCATTCCATAAAGCCCGTTACACACGACGCCATTTCTTGGGCCAGAAATGGTACTTGATTTTGTATCACCATTCTTGGCGCAACTAATTGCATGAAGTTTATACACACGCTACCAGAGGTCGGTGCCATAGATTGCATGAAAATGGCGGACACATCAACATATACGATAAAAATAATGCAGTACGTTTTAAACGGAAATTAAAAAGAATACTAAAATAAATGCTCGTTTCAAGTGATCGAGATTCGCACGGTACTCGACTAAAAATTCTATAACACCTATTACACACTATTTCATTATTAGCTTTAACTGAAATATGTTAGTTATACATCAAAATATACGATATAAATAATGAAATAAATATTAAACCGAAATTAAATAGAATGCTGACCAGATGCTGTTCTTAAGTAGTTGAGATTCGCACGGACCGTTACTAACAATTCCATAGCACGTTTTACACATAATTAGTGATAACTAAAATATGTTAATTATACATCAACATATGCGATAAAAATAATGAAGTACACTTTAAATGGAAATAAAACAATACTAATCTTGAATGATGTTTTTTAGTCGCCGAATCTCACATAAGCTCTCACAACTAGTATAATAAAAATGTCGGAAATAGAACACGTTCTATCCTGTTCAACTGGCAGGCAACTACTGGTACCACCTCCAGATGGCGGAGAATTTGCTATGACACACGACGAAAAACATGGCGGGTATTTTCTTGTCCCAAGAATGGTATTTCTTGGCGGGCTTCTTCTGTCCCAAGAAATGGCGTCGTGTGTACCGGGCTTAAAAGTGTGACTGGCAGCCTGGCGGAGAGGGAGCTAGGGCATAAGCGTCTTGGGTTCGCCTGCCTTCTAGTTGGAATGTATAGGGATACCAACATTGCCACTTCCGAGAATGACCTTGGCAGCACGGCGTCAGAAGTCAGCATACCGTCCGCCATCCACACTACTTAGCGTCCTGATATTTTGTGTCCAACTTTTCTCTCACCATCCTAAGACTCTCATTCTATCTTTATAATTTTCCTCAAGCAATAAGTTTTGTTAAGGGCAAGTCAACGGCTTACTGCCACTTTGATCTCTGTAATCCTGAAGGAAAGGTTCCATCCACCGTAGGATACCCAAAAATCCCCAACATTTAAAGTTGAGCGACAGCTAGTATTTTGGAGGGGATAGATTCACGAGCTTAGTACGTGGGAAAGAGATGGAGTAGAGAATACGGAGCCGCCCTATATACCTTTTATACTGCAATGCTAAGAGAAGAAGCCGGTCGGCAGAGAAGAAGAGAAGACGGCAAAGCATAAAGAACCAAGTCGTAAGGGGCAGGTGCTCGGCCAGACGGATTAAGAGAGGGTCGCACCACTCGAAAAGGATCTGAAAGAAGGTGCCTGGGACTCATGGGGAGACGCACACAAAGGAAGGGCGCTGAAGTTCTTCGGAAAGCGGTCACCCTCCTAATGGGAATTTTCAATGAGGTCCGATGTCAGGTAACGTATAAATTTAAACAGAAAATACCGCTCGGGACTTGAACCTTCTGTCAGAGAAATGAAGACGTCATATAACAAGCGACACCGCGGGAAAGCGTAAGGGGTTTAGGGGTATCCTTCTTTGAAAGGCATCTCACCTGCGAATACACTTTAACGGAAGTGGAAAACAATAATAAAGGAAGCATGTAGGGGTAACTGTAGGGGCTGCTATAAGCAATGAATCCCTAAGTGGAATAGAACGGCATTATTTTATTATATCAGTTATAACCATTATATCTCGCCAGCTTAGTTACTCAATTTTTCAGTTCATCCGTAGTCGGTGTCTGACTGCTATTTTTAAGAGGATTAAGTTAAGGATATGTTTTCTGATTGTCGACCGCAGATTCATTTTTTATCACGGGCTGACTGCTGAATGATAACAATTAGTTTAAAAGCATTTCCATCAAAGCATTAACTAGCCGAAACTGAATACGTGTCTCTTTACCTGTTTTATGAGTCATGAAATGGGTCAATAGGGGATGCATTTCCTTAAACTAATTGCCTAGTATTTACCAAACAAGCATTTTTCAGTAACTTTAGAACTAATTATTAATAAATGAATTTTCCCAGACCGACGAAGGGGCAACCAAGTCCCCAAATATTTCTTATTATGTGAGTCTTTTAAGTATTTATCTGTGTATACATATTGCCTAGAATGGCCTGTCTTCCGAAAACCAACAGACAAAAGAAAATAATTGATTGAGGCACTTAAAGGGTTTTTTTTATGGGTTGCCTCAAAAAACCACTTGGCTATGCGTGAAATCATTCTTTAATTTTCCGTACTTCATTTATCATATCCTGTTAAAATACCCATTATTCTTCTACCCCTGCCACGCTTACCTAAAAATAATTATTTGAATTGAAATTTATAAAGAAGGTGTAGTAAAAATAAAATAAAATTTTTCCTAGACACTTCATCGGCAGCCAATAGAGGATCTAAAGATAAAATATCAAATAAAAGAGTTTTCGAAAAGAAGGTGAATCTAATTATTTGCGGATGGAGAACTAACTGGGGTAACTGCAATTTTTGTACATGCTTAATTCTCAAGTTCAGAGTCTGGAGATTCATCCTTTTTTCATATCATTAGCAGTTTCCATCAAAGTTTTGCTATTAGATATCACAATAGTTTCTTCACTCTGCAGGTGTCACGGTTAGCGATCAGGAAATGAAATCAAAATCACTGAATCAATAGTCAAATTCTGTGTCTAATAGTTAAGGATTGATATATTATTTGTGATAACAAGTTTCTACCAGCATTTTGAGGCCGTCCTACTGCGGAAATATAAGTAGTAAGTCTTTGGGGTCAGAGTTGATGACATCGGCCGAGAACTCAGTCTGAAACATTGGAGTGAGAGAGAGTTGGCACTGCGTAGGCAAGTAAAGGCTCATGTGCCTGAGCGTGACGTGACTCTTTCCTTGATTTGTTACATGGCCTTTCTGGCTCCCCTTCACGCACTGAGAACGATGACTTCACTCGGAAGAAATAAACTGAGGAAATGGATTTTAACAGTCTGATGTAATCACATAACTACTTAAGTTACCAACTGTCTTCATGCTAGTTGGAATAAGTGTTGTTATACTCTTTCGCTTCCCGATTTGTTAAAGTAAACGACTCCACATTAAAATGGGACTAAACAAATATCAATGTTATAAAATAAACTAGTATCACACTACTTTATCTCCAAATGAAATAAATGATGATTTTGATACCACATCTTAGATTTATGTAAAATACACGTAATATGAAACTTATATCAAGCATATTTGTCAAATTTCACTTCCTACCCAATTTAAATAATTGCAGATTTAATGTGGAATACTTCATGTATTTAATAATATAGTAATTATCTGAAAGATAGGGATTGGTAAATTTCATTAGGTGCATTAGAAAAATACCTAGGTTTGGTGAAAGAAGGGACTGTTTTAGCCTGAATTCTAACCCAATAAACACCTTTTATTAATATTTTAGTTGACTCATACATTTAAAAATACTTCCTGCAGTCACATGCCCTGTAGGTTGAAAACATAATTTTATTGTAATTTATATTATGGTTAAAACTTATAAAAATACTGAACGGGCACAAGGGGAAGAATTATCTTCGCGAAGGAAGGGAGGGTGAACGTAACTCAAGAGAGGAACTTCAAGGAAGGACGTAAAGTAGGAGCAAATGGAAACGTTAATATGGATCGTAGCGCTGCATATGTGACTCAGAAACCTGTTTTTTGAGGAAAGGTTATGAGCATATATAGGAGGCCCTGACATGTAGGTCTAAAGAATGGAGAAATTAAAGAAACTTGCAATGAAAATAAATGAAGAGGTTTGGTTTGGCTAAGCAATAGGTGGGATTCTCAACATATTCCAAAATTGAGACTGGACTGACTTGAGCAACTGTCAAGTGTTTCCTTCACCTAATAAAAAAAATAAATTCCAAACTGGAAATAATTTCACAGTTGGTTATTATATTTCTTAGAATTGGTCTTTCTGCTTTGATTTCTATACACTTTACTCACTTAGGCGAGCACATGCTCATTGATACATCCTTTAAAGCCTGAGAATGAAAGAGAGCATAAATTTGGAATCGGTTGCAATTTAACTTCAAGGTTACTTGATAAGCTATCATAAGTGCACCCTTTATGACTTTTTTGACCTTTATGACTTTTTGACCTTAATGACCTTTATGACTTTGCCGTTTAATTAAAAAACGAAATCTTAGATTAATAGTGATAAAAAGTACAGTTAATCTCAATTCTAAACAGATAACTCTTGTCTCAATCATGAAATATGTTTGCCTAAAGTAAACCTTTATGAAGCTTCTTAGAAATTAACACGAAAGATCAAATGAGATCAGAGTAATACAAATTCTGTGTGATTTCTTTTAAACAGGTAAGTCTCTCCTGCCTGACTAGAGGCCTCTGGATTGAGCAAGAACCTCCCTTGAGGCAGTCGAGTATCCGTAGTAGTTGTGTCGTACGCTTACAGTGGGAAAAGGCTGAGAAAAGCATTTGATCTAAGGTCAGTAGGACTTCAGGATTTCACTCTTAAACCGTTATGTATTTGTGAACGTTAGAGCTTAAGACGTACCTATAGGAAGGCACTTAGGACGACCGCGATGAACACATCCAACCAAACACAGCGGTGTCGCTTGTCTTCTTTACCCGGAGTCTCAGATCGTTTACCATAGTGGTGAAGGCTTGACCTAATGTAGTACTATGTATAGGGACGAGTCCATAGGCTACTCTCAAGTGAGAGTAGTAAAAGCTAATTGCATGTGACCGTGTTGAATTTTTTGTTCGCCTGATAATATATTTACAGGATTTGAAATTTAAAATTGCAGAAAAAAAGATTTCATTTTCAATATGAGTTTCTACTTCATGATTCATTTTTCATTCTAGCTAATAAACCAATAAATTACTGAAAAATATAAAAAGTGAAATATCATAAATGTTTTGGGTACAATTTTGTCTTTGATTTTGAAAATAATTTTTTCATTCATTGCATCTCAATTACCTCAAGTTTTATGAATTTATCTGATTAAATACACTTTCTTGTACCGTGAAATCTTTTCGGTTTTTTTTCAGTCATTAAGATGAAAATGATTAAAAATCTTCGGGTAACAATATGTGCTATCAGGGACACCTCGCTTCCTTCCCTTCGCTTTATCAGATGATCTGTACGTATTGTGAGAACATTAAGTGGCAGATACGCAGCAAGGTTTTTGAACCGGCTGTTCAAAACAAATTCTCCCAGCAGTCCTGATTACGACATCATCCCAAACGTATTCCCCTTTTTTTCATCAGGCCATTGGGGAGTTCTCGCCCTCCTGTCGCATAACCGGATGTTGGAGAACGACGAGGCGGCAATCGGATGGTCGGAGGGCGCGTGTTGTCAGCGTATGAAGTCCATCGCCGACCGGACGCCCGCAATGATGGTTAGGCCCGTCAACTGGAACGAGTTATGGAATGAGGTAGGAAAGGGGACGGGGAAGTTTGAGGGGGGAGAGAGAGAGACAGACAGTGAGATGTGGCTTCTAAAGCAGAGGCCTTAATGGTGTGGGTCCAATACTACCCCCGCACCCGTTAGCGTTCGTTCATCCGCAACACCGGCTTGTCTGACATTTTCCTCCACGTCCTCGAAATATCTCTTAGCGCCTCCTCATCACCTCTCCCCCACCCCCCCCCCCCCTTCCTCTTCCTTTCCAGTGAGGTTGCCTAACATTTCATCCCACCATTCTCCTTTTGCCCTCCCTTTTGTGCCTCCGGCTAACCAACCTAAGCCCTCTTGACTCCTGTGCTCTGCCATTCTGGCTGTACGACATTCTTCAGTTTGCTGTTATTTGGATATTAGATATTCCATTAATTTACCTTCATGATATGTCACTCAATTTTAAGCAATATAAATCCATAACAAAAAACTCTAATGGGAGCTGTAGTATTTGAAAGTCATCGAAAAACAAAATGTGACCAAACTAAAAACTTTTCGGAAACTGAAACAGAAACTTGCCAGTCCTGTAGCCCTCTGAAGGGCCCCTCTACATGGTTAGCTTTTAATTACTATCCATTAAGTTATTTTACTGGCATTTAGAAATTTAAAACTTTTCTCCTCCTATAGAAAATTTGAAGAAGTAGTGTCGTTTTTTTACTACGTGTTCTTTATCTGTTAATTATGTCTTAATTGCTGATATTTGAGATTTTTCGTGGATTACGTGAAATATAATATATTCTTTAATTGTCCTGGTGTTACATACTGTTGTCACTTAAGGTCGCGGAAGTGATCACTGTTTCATACATTTCGTTGGCGTATCTAATTATAGACATTGACAACAAAAAAACGGAATACTAACTTTCTTCTTTCTTTCTCCTAAGCAAACTTTGGATTACACAAATTATTATTGCAACAGCGAGAGATAATCTAATATTTTCTTCAACTACAAAATAGTTATTATATATATACAATGGTTTCAAGAGGGAATTACAATTTACAGCCTTGAAAATACTTTCTGTACTTTATCCCGAAGCTATTGTCTCTCTCCTCAGGTAGCAAAGGGCGTATGATTGGAAAGCATTAAAAATTATCTCCAGTTCGTCTTCTCACAGACTGTTTTTATAATAAACCTCTGAAATTGTTGACCCAACTACATTTTACGTCTTTTATTTACCTCTACATGTCTCCTCTCTTTTTCCTCCTTGGAGATTCTTTAAAGAAAAGGTTCCCATCGGTACGGCAATAATTCTTGAAAATGAATAAGTTAAGAAAATTAAATTCTTCATTTATTTGATCATTAAGGTTCCGACTGTTTTTTTAAATTGTTCCCATCGTTATGATGCCTTGATTTTTTCTTTTCACAAGAGACTTACTAGTTGCTCCCCCCCCCCTCCTGAGATTTTTTTTAGAGAATATAATGAAATGAAAGACCAGAAATAATTTCCTGACGCCAAATAATTATGGGTGAATTGTTAAAGGTACGATTTCAGGAGTAATTAATTGCCTAATACGAGGAAGTTCTAATCCCTAAAATTTCTTAATAAATTAAAATCTTATATTCACATTAGACAATAAAGAAGTTAAAAAAGTAATTACAGAAAAATTTATCAGCAAAATGAATAAACGTATTCCTAAGCTTTGAGCCAAAAAATAATATGAGGTGCGTCGGAAAAAATATCTCATAGCATATGTTAAAGTTTTCAAAAGCTAATCAATTCTATAAAGACTAAAAGTTAGGAAAGGGAGTTCTCTTCTTTGTGGCAAAGATAAATGATATACAATACAAAGATTCAGATAAGTAAAAGCAAAAAAAGGTTGCTTGCTTGTAATCACTATTTCAGAATATAAGAGGGATATTTATTTCACTTGATTTAGAAGGGATTTTTGTTCTTGATTTTGAGTTCAATTCATATTAATATTTGTAACGCTACTGTGTTACTATCATAAGTTATCATAGTTAATATTATAAGTTAATTATATCTGAAGATAGTTTCTTTTATGATTGGATAGATAAATCTAATTCGCCCTTCTTAAAAAAACTCAATTAAAAGCATTGCGTTTTGGGAATTTCTTATTTTAATTCAAGGAAGTGATGATAGAGATAATTGTAGACTATGCATGTTCGAAACGTTAGAAAGACGGAATCTCGTTTTAATGACCTAACGAAATATAAATACTCTTGTTTAATAAATGGGACCCAGCCTCTCACCCTCCATTTCGCAGCTTTCTTTCCAAAAGTAAACACGGATCAGTTCTGAAATCGACGAGAAATGTGGTCAGAGCGGAGAAAAGACCAATAGAAATATTTCGGGTTGAGGCTACGGAATATAATGGGTTATTCTCGGGAAGTGTGTTGACAGTGGTGCCTCTGTTTCTTTGAGAAGAGAAAGTAAAGGTCACCAAAGACGGTATGAGACACAAGAAATATCCAGATGAAAGAGAGAATTTTTTTAATTTTTTTCATTTTAATCACAGATTTAATATCTGAAACTTTATATTTTCCAATCCACACAAATTTTGGAAGGACTGATCAGTGGCCAAGCGCTCTACCCACTGTGCTGCCACGAGCTCATATAAGCTTTGTACTTGCCTTAGCCGTTTTAATTATTAAAATTTGCGAAAGAGTTTGAGTGGATTTACAAAAATTTTTGATTGCCTCGTACATGATATTTGAAACAATTTTTCTCAATATGAAAAAGACTCTATTTCATATAGCAGAATATGCTCATTACTCCCAAGTGGTGTCTTTCCTTCATCCTGAGGCTTTTTAATTAGCCAAAATGTTTGTTCTAAAAAATACTGATCTAAGGCCAGGGGAGTAAGAACACCATTTGATTAAAGCAGCAGATATTGTTATTTTCATTGATAAACAATGTCATTCGAGAAAAATTGAATAAGATGATGAAAATTGTCAGGCGGATAGCACTCTTGCTGGATAAACCAATGGTCGCGGGTTTGAATACCGCCCAGGGAATGAATGTAGTATTTATCTTAAACTAATTTTCCTGAATGGTTGATTTCAGATAAGTCGTACGGCTGTAAATATATGTACCAAAACCAGTTAACAAAATCGAATTCAGAATTACGTGAATATGCTCGACAGGAAATAAAATTTATTTTAAAAATGTTCAAACTACCACTCCAGTCACTTTTATAATTATATACAAAATTCATTTTATCACAGTACCAGACGTGCGATTCCGGCTCCCGCAAACGGGCATAAACTTGTATTATTGCCTTAGTTACTGGCCATGCGAATCGGAGTTTGTTTCTTAGACACACATCTAGAAATATTATAACCGCACCTAGCTGCTTTACTACAGAGATTACAATTGCTGCTTTACTCTCAAGAAATGTGAATATCAAAATATGAAAAATTATGATTATATCCACCTTACATCTAGATATTAATCCCATTTTAGTAGCGTGGTGTATAAGAAAGTGTTCTGCGATTGTTACTGCTAGAAAGTTCTCAGTTTTAACAATTTCCTTACAGATGAACTGTTTTCTTTAACATTTGGGTTCAAATATGCTCCGAGATTAACCTGTGGAAATCGATATGCAAGAAAATACCCTATTTGTAGGGAAAAAGGACAATTCACCCACCTACATCATCAGAGATTATCAATAAAGATGATCGGTTTGTTATCCTAGTTTGAAGATCATTTGGTCAATGATTGAAGGGTCCGGGGGTCTAAGTTGAGGGAAGGCTTATTATGGTCTTAGCTAGAATACTGTGTCCTTCTCCCTATAAAACAGCAGTGGGAAACGGAACGTGGGTAAAAGAAAGAGAGCCACATACCCGAAACGTGTGAATTTCAAATGTGTTAATCCGCCTCCTCAACAATGACAAGTAAATTTAAAGTTGATTTTTGTGACGATAGTCCTCAAGGCGGCCCAAGGTAAGGAAAAATTGAAAAAGGAAAATTTTGTAGATGAGAGAGTTAAAATTATATAAATAGACAAAAAACATGCAAAGAAACAGGCTGCCCAATCCACTATGCTGAATAAATATAATCCAATTAGTTGACGTAACTGCCAATACAATAAATGCACATAATTTTTAACAAAGTTGATGGAGAGTGACGGTCTCGTTCTGTTCCCGCTGAGTTATCAATTTAATTCGAATAAATCCTCACATAATATCATCTCAGTGAAGTTATCCTCGTTGACATTCATATAAATTTCCTGAGCGACCAATGCTCATTGTTGTCACTCAACGTCGTTTGCGGCTCTTTCACCTCATGCGATGGAAATGGCTGTCTGCTGAACGTATATGTATCAACCTCTGAATGCATGATAGCAGTTTGAACATGCAAAAGGAAAATTAATTGAAACCTGAAGCCTCGATAATTTGCAATAACTTTTTTAACGTATTAATAAACTCCTAGTAGATATGCATTCAAGGAACCTTCGTATCCGAGGGTCCACAGTAAAGAATTTTTACACATTCATCGTCATCCGTTCATGAAATTCCATATAGCTGTATTAAACAATAATCGCTTCAGTACTTACGGTGTGACGATTATAGCAGAGACCGGCCGTTTTCTGTTAAATTTTGTGCATATATATTAATTGTCGTTTATTATGGAATTCCACCAAAAGACGGCATTATTAGCGATTTATATTAGCTCTAATAATTTCACCCGTGTTACAAATAAATACCTACTGCTAAATAATTTAGTAGGAAAATAATGCAACTACTCAATGTGAACTCTTCTAATTGATGAAGAATATACATATATATATATATCTCATTGGCCAAATCCCTCGAGACAACAAAATCACACACACATATATATATATATATATATATATAAGTATATATATATATATGATTTGCGACGGTGGAAATAGTACATGAAAAACACAT
>WURS02450465.1:0-14234 GCA_011762765.2 Rhinocypha anisoptera
GGGGTGGGGAGGGGGGGTGGACGTATTACGGCCAAAGTGCCTGTGATCCCATCTCCACATAACACTCGATCGCATTCTTGAAGTTTTATTTCGACAAGGTTATCATTGTTACCAAGTAGTCAGAAGGGGACATTTACGCGCAGATGCTAAAGGTCCTGGGTGCTGGCCTTCTCTAGCCGTTTAATATTTTGCCTCCATACTCGGATAGGACGGCCTTCCCTGGGGAAGGAATTCGTATGTACTCCGTTCAGATTAGGGTAGCCCATCAACGCCCCTCCGGTCTCCGTTCTAATAGGAAATTAATGTTGTATGGCATTAGTTCTTGAGTAAATAAAAAATTCCAGTTTCGTTAATTATGTATCACGCTTTATTATTTTGTGATTATTCTCTGCATCAGCTTAAAAACTAAAAATAAACGTAAAAGTTTGACTCATAATATAACATATTTAATTGCTATATTCATAGTAACTGAGTCATTAAATAACGCAATGCCAAGCCAATTTTAATGAATTTAGAGCCCTATGGAAAGAACGTTTGGAAGAGAGAAACAGTGCCAATTAATTTTCCATTTGATTTTTAATTAAAGTTTACACTTTCAATTTTGATATTGTGTTTACCTTTCTCCGTGTTCTGTTAATGAGAAGGTGAAAGTTTTGTGATAGAAAAGAACTAATTCAAAAGTTTTAATGGTTTTGAAAGTTGATCGCTGAGTGACCTAGGCTGTTATATAGAATCACAAGGTTAATTTATGAAATGGAATCATGGGAGGGCAGTGGAGAATCAAAGAAGTTATTTAAGTTTATCGTGAAAATAATTGGTTGATTTAACATCCACTGAGGTGTCCATCGCCTGGTGGAATCATGATGAATCACCTAATGAAATAAAATACAGGTGGTAAGATTTCTGCATTTCACAGAAAAATATAAGGCACGACCGTTTTCGACCAGTTAAGGTTCATCGTGGATGATATTCGTCATTTCATATACTTTCCGGAGGATCACGATTTTCGTCAAATTTGTGGATATATGTAAAAATTATCACCTATATTATGTTTCACTGTGTGACTTATGTTTCTTCACACATAGCGAACTTTAGTTATCGTTAGTATAGTTGATTCTTTTGAGTTTTTCTCAAAACTAATGCCCGCCATTATGATAACTTAGCTGTTGTGTGCTATAAAGTTTACGCCAACTGTATATTGTTTCTCCACTTGAATTTTAAATGAATTTCGACTTTTTCAAATGCCGGAAATAGTGCCGGTTTTGCAGTTATTTAGAAAATTACTTTCCATGACTCGTTAGGTAGGAAGAGTTGGCAAGCATCGCGTTGTCGGGAGAGCGGTGGGTGCTTAGGGGAACAAGTGGTGCGGCCGGTGTTATCAAAGAGGCCAAAGGGCAGGCCGATTCGCGTTGTAGTCCACTTGGATGACCGCCCTCTTTGCACGTACCACGGCCGCCCAGACGCGAGCACGCACGTCGATCATGGTCGAGTGTGGTACTCGGACGGAGAGCCGGCCGCCTTCCCATTCGCCGTTCGAGAGATTACGCTGTTTTTCACAAAATCGCCGGGATGCCAAGTGCTTACTGGCGCACTTTGTGAATCGCGTGATCCGCTCTCGCCACCGCCATTCACCAACTGATCGAATCCGAGACTGGTTTCGGAGTGCTGCCACCCACGAAGGAACCCGAACCCGCGGATCTCGACGAAGGTGGTGACGTCACAGTATCCGATTTGCGCATACGGAAAGCGGTTTCATCGATCGCCGTGCATTTTAAGAGTCGATCCAACGACCTGTCGAAGTGCTACATCATTGAAGTCTTGCTTCATTTAAGGTGGAAGACCTGTCTCGCACAACGTGCAATGAATCCATGCACTCAATAGCATTTTATTTTGATGCATTACTAAGGTAGGAAAGACCCTGCAGTTCCAGCTCAGAAGGATCCAAATTATTTGGCTATAGTTATGTTCAACAACATTCACATAAATATTCCCTGCCAGTCAACGTGAACGAGGTCCACTTGTGTTAAGTGGTGTAGTAAATAAGCGAAGCAAATAAATGTTTGATAGAATTCAGCAAAAGCTAATGAAAAATCATAAGCTTTAGTTGAATTCATTGTATCAAAATTAAGAAATTATTTTAAAAGTCAAGAATGATTAAAATGTTTTTGTTATAATGTTTTGTTAATTATGATATGATTAACGTCATTTGTGGTTGTTAAAGTTGTCATTATGAAAGACGACTTAAATTTCTAAAATTTGTGTTTTTGTGTGCTTAACTCTGTGCCACACAGTATTTTAGAAATCGTATGACTTGGTGCTCTGCAGTAAACTGCATTTAGTTTCCACAGTATAATAAGCCTGGTGAAAGGTGTATTCATTTTGGTCGAATCAAATAGAAAATACTATTTAGCCAAAAGTAAGGCACGATATGCCATTCCAATGTGTAAGTGAAATAAGGAAATATGATAAAATGCACTCAAGTTTTCAATTTTATGGCAGGTAAAACTCAAATACCTACATTTTTCAATGTGTTTCATTAATTAGTAGATGATGCAGCTAATGCACAACTTAGTTCGGTATATTATAGAATTACTCTTTCTGAACCTATCTAACGGGTCTCTTGTCGTTGCTTTAATTCCTAAGCATGTAATAAAAAAACAAAATTATGATAAAAGAATATTTTTTAAATCTTACTTTACGTGTATATAGGAGTGCCGTAGCATCCAAATAATGATGAATGAATTCATAAATGCCTTTCGTAGAATTATTAAATTAATGGTTTTGTTTTTGGATGCTTTTTCTAAGTATTATATTTGCATTTGTTCTGGGTTTACATCGCATCTTCATGATCGCTAAACACGCTCTCCTGCACAATTCCAGCAATTTCTCCTGATGGTTATTACATGGAACCATATATCATATTCGTTAATTATTTTTCTCATCCTCATATCCTTATTCTGCCATCATTGCATTTCAATACCCCGTCCCTAAAAGGTATTATATTGCAGTATCATCAATTTTCCCTTCGTATTGAATGACATTTCTTCCAGTTCATCTAGAACCTAATCTTATTTTTCCTCCTTATGCCCTTTGATACAAATACTTGGACTGTTAAAAAATTACTAACCTGCTGCTTTTCCACGGGTAATAACGTCCTTAGGTCCACTCATTCATTCGATATATACACAACCTTGGTTGCTGATTTCTTTATTACACACTTAGAAGTAAGTAAAGGTAAGCTCCTGTATCCTTCCATATCATCTCACTCAGCACTAACACTGCTTCCTTTTTTTTCCTTCCTTATGTTTAAAATATTTTCTTGTCCTACTAAAGTGGTTGTTGGTAGCACAGTGGATAGAGCGCTTGGGTACTGAAAGGGGCATCGGGTTCAAGACCCGGTGATGACCCTGGATTCCTCCTGATAAACTAAAACCGAGTGATTTCCTGGGTACTTGATCTTTCTTCCCCTCGAAACTGATGTGCGAATTTCACGCGCCGCGGCTCGCCGTTGGGCAATTAACTGTTGGACTCCACTATTGAACCGACCTTAGGTTTGAATAATATAATATTAAATGGTAATCTACGAGTTAAATTAGGTTTTTGTTGAGCCCAAGGTTAGATTTTCACCGCTTCATGTTCATTTAATCCCCAATTAAAATCTGCATATTCCCTACCACCTATCATCCTATCCAAAATCATTATCATCTTCCTACCCCTACCTCGCTTACATAATATTTTACCCTCCATTACAACCTTCAACTACCCATTGCCTCCGAGTACCCCTTTCCCCACACCGTTCCTGCCTTTTTTGGATTTCACGCAGAAATCTCCTCTCCTCCCCTTATACCTTTCTCAGCACTTCTTCATTAGTTTTCCTCTCTCCGTCCACCTCACCTTTTCCATCCGTCACCAAAAACCCACATTTCAAAAGCCTCCAATCTACGCTCATCATCCTACCTCATGGTAGCCGTATGTAAAGCTACGCTCCATATGACGGTTTTCACCAATGTTTTCCTCAAGTCTTTCCTAAAGGTCCCTCTAATCAACTGCTTCCTTTTCCCAAAGGCTTCTTTTTCCAATGCAACTCTTCGTCTGAAATCCTGTCCACTATGTCCATTTTTCTCTATGGTGCTTCCCAAATAAGTAAACTCCTTTACCTTTCTCAGTTTATGCCCTTCTATTATTATATGTAGCCTAACCTTCTTACTTCACGACAATATCATTACTTTGGTTTTCTTTAGGATTGAATACACTTTTTTTTTTAATTCCACTCTCATCTTTGTTCTAACATTTCACGTACTTCTTCCAACCACCATCTCGATTTCGTTTTTTCCGTTGCCATGACTGGTAAGGGCATTCGAGAGATTACGGCCGTGGAAGCCTATTACGCCCCGCCCCAGTGGTTCGATCCCATAGTTCCCTAGATTCCATTTCCATAATAATTATTGGGAAGAGGTGATTCAGGTGGTTTCCCGTTCCCGTAAATAGTATTTTCAACGTGACATCCGTCTCTTAAATGGCCGACCGGCCGGGATCAGCGGTCTTTACAGCCTCCTAGTTGAGGTTACAGGCGCTACGTGGAGTACCTATCGTCTGGCTTCTACACTTCGGTCTACCTGCCTTGGGTGATCCTTTCAGGAGCTCATTGCTTTCAGGAATCATTCCTCCCATCAATACAGCTCCAGGAGTATTCGCTAGCAGTAAGGCCCCAGTCAGCGAGGGAGGATACATAATATGGCCTGGATTTTTCCAGCTATTAACATTCTAAGTAAATGACTATTAGAGGGTACATTTTATTTTAACAGATAAAGCTGTTAGTAAAGATATTAGTCAAGAAGAGAATATGAAGAACATATTTCACACTGAGGAACAAAAACCCAAACGGGAATATCTTGTTGCTTTGGTAGGAGCAGTTAACGGTGTACGAACACTTCTCATGTGAAACTTTTTACCAAAGGATGTGTGGAACGCAAAGAAATTTTCAACATTCATGGTAGTACTCTGAACTTTTTGGAGGATCTTCTCTCTCTCTCTGTGGTAACGGCGATATAACGTTTACTTAGTTCAGCTAAATGAATCAAACTCCATTTGCAACTTTCTTTTAAATTAATTGTCTTTAAACACTTTAAATCATTTCCCAGCTCTCCCATATGGGATTACAGACTCATAGAGTCAATGAAATTTATTCAATCATATCAATAAACTCATCAATGAAATTTATTAAATACGTACATTTCACATTAAACTGCCAAATTAATTTTAAAATCTAGTTTTTGCAGACAGAATTAGGTGTATATCAGTTTAGGAGCACATTCTATTGAAAATCAGTCATATAAAAATATCACGAATAATTCTGCACGTTTATAGCCGAGCGAAGAAAAAATCATTTTTATGGAATGAACTTTTATTTCTTGGCCTTAAGTCGTTTGTTGGAGGTATGGACTTAAGTAGCAATGGCGGTAGAGTGCAAAGAACAAATGTGGTGACTATTTAATATCGAAATGAACCCAAATATTAGGTTTGGACCTATTAATCACAATTTCCGGCCACTTTTATTGCTGGTCTCCATGGTTTATTTCTTCAATATCAAATAATTTTTAACTCGTGCATTTGTGCCAAGTAGAAATTTCTGGAGAAATACCATGTGGCTCCACCTTAAGCGTGATCACGAACCAGAGTCCAGAGTTCAGTGGAAAGTGAAGTTAATTTAAACTCATTCTGCCCGTGAAATTACCAAGGTCGCTTTCGAGTGTTTCAACCTACTGTGCGGGATAGCGGTAGAATTAATTCGGCAAAGAAAAATAGCCACAAATTCTACACAAAACATTAAAAGACTTGTTATATTACTTTTATAAGAAGCCCTTAGGAGGGTTCTTCACTGTATAAGAGCTTCCATTTGTTTCTTTAGGGATGCTATCACCTGTAATTTGAGAAATATAAGTCTTATATCTTGAGCTGTGATGTTGGTTGGGAAAATATTCTCTCTTTTTTCATATGTGGACGTCTATTTCTTGTAGTATTGTTGATTAATATTTATTCAATATTCTGTGAATAAATGTGACAAAGAAATTTCTACTTTTAGTGTTTATTTTACTAAATAGTCCTTCATTTGGAGGACACTTCTCAACACCATAGTCATAATACATAATAATGTAGAAAAATTACGAATTTTTCCACATTATAATTTTGAAAACAGAATTATGTGTCTCGTATAGGGTGCCTTATCTGAGATAAAACATAAAAAGTAACCAGAGAAATTTAAAAAAATATTCTTGGGGAGAACGGAAAGTAGTCATACGAAAAAGAAATAAAGTACGAGAGGTAAAAAAAAGTTCTAAGAGAATCACATTTTTGTATCTCCTGGTATTATTTCAGAAAACAAATTGTTTTCATTGCCTTAAGAATTGTATCATTTACTGATATCGAAATCCCACAGTAAGTTTTTCAATGAAGTTATTCTCTCTTATCAACTTAGTTTTATGTTTATTATTTTCGAATGAGTTCCTCCATTAGTCATTATTCCATTCTATAGTAATCTCATTTTTCTACTTAAAAGTTTGGTTGCTAAGTTTTATTAACTTCATTTATCTTCAAAGTACGACTTATAATTTTTTTCTCATTGACCTTAACACATAACCTGGACGTAATCAACCTAATCAACTGACAGATTGACGACTACTTTAGAATTTTTACACTGCGTAGAATACGTTAATTATTGTTTGGTAAACGTAATAGTTGATTAATAATAACAGATAAGTGTAGTGCAAAAACTGACAGTAGAAAGTCTATAAAATAAGGTAAAATTAGGGAACTGTAACGGCAGATAAATTTCCCACTCCATTTTTTTAAGTGTGTTGGTTTAAAGCTATAGCCCACATTTGCTGCTCATATTTTTTTAAAAGTTTCAGTGCTCGAGGTACACAACTTGACGTCGTGTTTTTAGATACCCTTGCCAATTTAACTGTCAAAATTTAATTTTCTGCTGGAAATTGATTAAATACATATGATTTTTTCGTATTTTTCTTTAATAATTTTGAGTTCTAATGAGAGAATTATCAAATTTGACGAAAATAAAGTAGCTACTCGTAAAAAACATTCTTTATGTAAACAAATAAATGTAAGTAAATAAATTTATGTAAATAAATGAATGGAGGACTTTTTGAAGAAATGACTATAGTATGCCTTTTCCTTGACGTAAAAGTTACTCCATAGTTAAATTATAATTCTATTTAACCATATCAAAATGTTATAACGTGATAAAATTAGTACATCAACTAGGTTGAAAAACGTTAGAAAAATATCACTTGAATGTCGGATGTTGTGGAATGTAGCATGGAAATATCTCGACAAAAGTTAATCGGTCTAGGGTAAACCAAGGTTGTGTCTCCATAAGTGAAATAAATGTATGTTGTCCCATACCGTACTTTTATACAGGAATCTCTGGAAAATCTTGTGGAAAAGTATTGCATACATTTATTCCAATTATATATATATTCATCATTTTCACCGAGTGAAGACAGGTCATAATCTTTTTAAGGCCGTGTAGCTGATAATGAATCTATTATCTGCTCTATTTACAAAATTGATAAATATTGATAAAATATCTTGTTACGTGTTACTCAACTGATTGGACAAGGGACATAAATCGACGAGGGAACATAAAATGCCTTTAAAACATGATGCCTGTAGGCAGGTAATGATGATTAAATACGACAGTTGAATTTCACAATAGTAGGGAAATAGTCTATATACATATTTTTATGCGAATGACCTGGTGGAATGATTACATCATTTAACATAGTGGATTTTTTCATCGTCGTCAACACGAATTATCGCGGTGAATTCGTCAAAGGTACACCCACACTGAGCCTTGAATGAACATACTCCTCTAATCCCTTAATGTCGCTCCAAAAAGTTTCACCTGGCTGAACGTCAGTCAAAACACTGTAATCCTTGACATCTGATATTATTGTAAAAAAATAACCATTAACGATCTATAGGATTTTTTCTATCACCACGAATATCTTCACGAATAATTATGTCACATGGCATTTTTTAAATTCCTTTGTATCTTTTAAATATATCATTGTTCCCCGTTTTTTTCTATTTATCATACATTTCCTACCTTTTAATGAATGTAATGTAATAAATGAGAAACGTAAGAAAGAGGTATACGACCCCTATGGAATACGACCACGGGGCGGAAGAGGAACTTGTGTCTACGGATGACCTCTAGAGCTGAGTTGTACTGGTGGGAGAAGTTATTACTGCTTTTGGGTAGATTAGCCATTTAAGTTGGTGGTTAAGAGGCCAGCGAAGACTAGTTAATGCAGCGTCTGTTTCCCAGTTGAGTCGGCCAGCAAGGACCTCTGATGCACAGAGGAGAGGACCTTCAACTGATTGTGTCATGTTAAAACACTCTGGAGGAAGACAACGGGAATCCTTCTTAATTACGTTTTTTTTCCGAGAAAATAATCATAATTCAGGTTATAAAGTGTACAACATTGGAAATAGGATATTAAATAGCGTCGTGGGACCTGTCGGAAGATTCAAACATTTCCCATGAAAATATCAACCAGGAGACGGGTCTGGCGTCTATAGTTACAATCCAAAATTATTTTTTTTTAATATTTTGACACCCAAACTACTAGACGTATCATTCGTAATTTTTCTAAAATCTCACTTCATTAGTGTCATTTGAATTTAGATATTCCGCATTATTTGGATGATTATTTACTATTATGTTTTGATTGAGAGTGGCTTCCTTCTGTGTGCAACATATGAATCCTAACATTTGCATTAGGGCGTGCGTGTTAACGTTTAATGGTGGCTCACCCCCTGCCACACGCCCTTGCGGAGGCTTGAAGGGTATTGCACAGAGGAAAAAGTAGAAGAATATTTTATTCTGAGACATATATCAGAATTAGAAATTCGACGTCTTATCAAATACGTATAAGCTGCGTGGCGACTCACAAGGTTCTTTATCTTTCTCAATTGTCCACACTAAGCACCGAGCCCATTGCGGTACGACATTTAACGACTTTTTTTTTGTAACGGGAACGAAACGTGAAAAATCCACCTAATTGGGATTCGAATCCACGACCTCGGGAGACGGGCAGACGAAGAGGTCACTCTACCGCCACCGGGACCGGCTCTGCACACTCTCTCGAAAGTCGATTTTTCGATTCCGCCGGTTCGCTCGGCCGGCTAGCGCACATGCCATACTTTCCCTCACGTGGCTTCCATCTCTCGCTGTCATCCCCCCCCCCCCCCAATCTCTCTTCGTGTTGGGTGTACGTACTTGAGGGAAATTGTCGCCATTGTGCGCGCCGTGGAAACTCTCCCCCTTGCCGCGCCTCCTCGGGAGAAATACGTACTACTTTTGGGACGAAGAGATTTCTTTTTTGGTCTCTCGGAGGAGGAGTGAGAGTGAAAGGCGTCGAGATGTGTGGCGGAGAGGTTGAAAGGGTATTACCAATCCAAAATTTATCCGAAAAGCATCGCCCGATATTTGAAGCAGATGTTGCGCCACCTCTTGAAGGACTCGCTTTCTCTCTTTGGCAGGTGTGCAGTTCCGTAATGCGAAAAAAATATGGACGTTTCTCTTGGGTGCAGGTTTCCACGGAGGAGTACTAAATAAAAATATGTGAATCTCTTCGACTGGCAAGGAGTGCAGTATCCCGTACTATGACACTGAGTCGAGGCAGCTCTGATTTTCAAAAATAAATTATCTTGTTCTACCGTTACAGAAAATAAAAAATATTTTCTTATACCGTTATTGTGTGAATGATATTAATAGCTAACCTTTATGGGACTTCATACTAATTAATTAGCATTGATATTGTATGTTCCAAGTTTCAATTACTTTTTCTGACTCTGTCTGAGCATCTTTCATTTTTATTTATTTATTTTAATTATTTTCAATCGTCCACTAACAGCACTAATAGCAATAATAGTGGGGACTATAACAGTTTAAAAAGTGAAAGTTCTCGCAAATTAATGAGACGCAAACTATATTTTTCATTAAAATATCTCAAGTATATATATATCTTCCTGATTTGCACTCATATCACATAAAAATCCCAAAATTATCCTAATTATTCTACGCCGCGGAACCTTCTTACTAATTTCATCCTTAAATTATATTTTAAATTCAAGTAGTGTAGACACAGATGTATCCAGTTTTCCAATGAATTCACAGAATAACCAGCCATTATGCTTTATGTGTATGGATTAATGATGGGCTTGAAGATTTCACTTTAATAGTAGTAATGGTATCCCCGTCGATATGAGCAAATAGTCAATTTGGTTAATTACATTATTATTAGGTGCTTGCCTTTATGTACCTGTATAAATACCTTTCGTTCGTATACCGTGTTTTTGTTAAAGAATGTTACACTGAAAATGGGAATAGTCTGCCCATTGAAGCTTACTGTCGTGAAATACCAATTCTCCACCTACTTGCTTCAAATTATTTTCTTTACCGAATTTGGCATTGAAATATTTAATCATTATTATGGAAAATTTCGTAAAAACAGTGTTTTTAAACCCAGTATTTAAATAAAATCTAAAAAATATTTATTTCAAGTGTTCAGTGTTTGTTTCCTACATCTCTTCGTAATGATGTAAAGGATTCATTATCCTTCATTTATCTTAGATATATGTCTGATACAAGTTTTTTTCAGCTTTTGGTGAGGAATTTTTAAAATATATATTATCCGAAAAATTATTAATTATCTGAAATGTTATTTATAAAACTTTACCTTGAAAATGACAAAAAGGTGTCCAAATTATTTTCTGTTTTTAAAAGTAGTATGAAAGTTCACAAATTTATCAAAATAATGTAAATTCCTAAAACAGTTTAAATGCTACCATATTTGAACTCAAGGTTCTTAGACATACTTTACGAATCTTGATTTGAAATGAATAATTCTGGTATAATATGTTATAGAGACACTGAAGCAATTTGAACATTTTAGAACAAAATGGTTGTATTTATCTCACAACCATTTTGAATCTCCCAGAGAATGAACTCACAAGTCATTCTCCACAATTATCTAGGATACTGCTGCCTTTCAAAAGAGGAAATAGTTTATTTATTTGAGTTTTCTTCCACTTGAGCGCGGAATGCGCGTCGGGATCATTATTTCACGATATCGATATTTTCACCTACGCATCCAGACATCGGTTTGTGCTGAGTGCGGAAGCGTCGAAGGTAATTTTTGCCAAGTCACTCATTAATTATAACGGAATCGCTGAAATCAACGTAAATCACTGCAAGATTTCGGTGCTTATTGATAAAGGTGGTGTCCAATTTATTTTGAGGTGGATTAAAATATCCACTTAATCCCCCCCGTTCGAACGTTCATTCGACCGAATGCATAAAACAACGAGTTAATTGTTTTGAAACGCGTCATTAACGCGACGAAATTCGCGTCGAACCACCTCCTCATCCTTCTTATGCTCGCGCTGTGCCCGAAGCCGTCCCTCGCGTCGATCCTCGTGCATTTACGCATATCTATGTTGCCGGGGGAGAGGGAAATTAGAGTCGGAAGGGGAGAATGGGGAGGAGAGGGTGCGTAGTGGGTGGGGGGAGAGGGAGGGAGGAGGTTATGGAGGGTAGTTAAAGGCGGAGGCAAACGAGGGGAAGACATGGAGGGTAGTGGGTGTTTGAGGAGTAGACCGGGTAGGTTGTTGGAGGCGCGGCGGCGGTTTTTCGTGTCGACGTGCGTGCCGCCGAATAAGCCGGCGAGACTTCCTTAGCACGCCGTGCACCCACTTTCCAAAAGTCCTTCTTTATTCCTAGGCGCACTTTTCCTCGAGTCTTCGCTGTTACCTTGCCCGTCTGTCACCATTCTTTCCTTTCACTCCTCTTCTCACCACTCCTCACGGCGTTCTTTAAAGAGCCAAATTCTTGACCATTCAACTTTAATTGAAACATTATCTTCCACCCTCTCTCTCTCTCTCGTTATCTACCTCCACTAAATACAGCATAAGCTTCCTTCATTTCCATCAATGAATTCGCTACCCATATCGGATGTTCCTTCCAAACCATCTGCTTTGTGTTCCCTTGCATCACCATTTTATCCTTCTCCAGCGATTTGCTTGGGTTTCCCTTTTTTTTCTCTCTTTCCATTCCTCTATCTTTATTATAGAGAGCTCGTACAGTGAGCTGGTTTCAAGACTCACTTCAAGTGCACGCGGCCATTTATTTTTTTGGCAGAGACTTTTTCTAGGGGATCCAACCTGAAGCTGAATCATCAGTGTCGAGGCGCAGCACAAAATTAAAAATAATAGTACCAATGAATATGTTGAACTAAATAAATCCTCAAAATGAATGTTCAAGCTTTTCAATGTGACCATAGAGATTAAGAAAGGACGTTCATGGGAATAGTACGGGAGTTTAGTAGGATATGTGTTCTACGAGTAAAATAATTGCACCGTTAGATTTACTGAATATGTATCAGGTGCCAGCCACGTTTGGAAGGGAATGAGGAATTCGAAGGATGAAATTATATGTAAGAGCGGTGTAAGAGTAAAAGGGATTTTATACCTTAAGGGAAAAATTGGATTTGAAAAATTTTCAAAGTAACTAGACGAAATGATATTTACCTAAGCCAGCGGCGACACATTTGAATGCAATTTATTTTTTCTCGAGTAAACAATGAAATCACAAGAAAAATCTATGCATCTCTAACTGATTTCTGTTTCAAATCTTAAATTTAAGAGACACTACTCCAATTATCCGATTATCTTTACGCCCACACGACGACGCATCGCGCGAACCCATCTCGTCAAGACAATGACGTTTTTCGTTTGTCTATACACAAAAATACGTCTCCATATGATTTCGTTAAGGTCTCCTCACGCCCACACCCTCATCGTTTCTCTCGCGAAAGCATAGTGTGTTCATCGCCGACGCGGCATCTCCTCCTTTTTAATTTCCTCTTGAGCTTGCATTTCCCTTTCACCCTCCCAACTACTCCCAAAGGAGAGAGATCCTCCTCCTCTCGTAACTCTTGTGCCTATAAACATCTTTATTCCTCCTCGCGCTCCCATCGCAAATGACTTTTGCAAAAAAAATAAATCTGGTACCAAGTTCAGGTGGGTCGAGCGGTGAGGTTACGGGAACATATTTGTCAAACGTGACTCGCGTACATTTCATGTGCAGAATACATGTCCGCAAAGCTCATGCTTCACTTTTTTTCGAAAGATAATACCGCTTAGGCCTAGGAGTATTTTCAAACAATCATTGCTGTAAATATATAAATCTTAATATTTTATTATATAATTTCCGTTTAAAAACCCATAACCTTGTTTCGCAATAACCAATATTCGCACATTTTTCGGCCAGTGGAAAGTTAAGAGCAAATAATGCCATCGGAGTGCCATTCAACCGTAAACTTTTAACCCCGCGGAAATTAATCTATCGGAATAACTAACGTCAAGGGTGTTAAATGTTATATTAACATTTTAACGTGTCTACATAAACAACATAACATAACAAATCAATATTTAATAATTAGCATTAACCGAACGCTAGGATTAAGATCTTAGTGTGCTGCAAAGTCTCACTAGTTCCGTGACCATGGAAAAATTAAAATCTCATAGTTCCCTGAACCCTAACGTTTATGGAATGATATATGTATACACACAAGAAGATCGGCAGAGAGCTTGAAATAGTGACGAGACTCTCAGCCAGACTATTTGCTTGCCTTGGCTAAGCGAATGGCAGAGTTAAGGACGCCAGCCTTGCGGCAAACTGATTCGACAGTTCTTTCATGCGCACCTCAATAATGAGTGGCATACTGCTCGCGACGGACTCCCTACCGGTTACATAAATCCTCCTCTTCCATCCTTTTGTTTTCACCACTGAAACATCCGCTCGCGAGGCTTGAATGCCTTGAGTCTCGCACAATAACAAACTAGAGGGTTGCGTTAAATAGCGAATAGAAATTTTCTGCCTCGGGTATATTCCTTCTCACCTCTCACCTGCACTCCTCTCCTCCTCGTCCATTTCTTCTGGTTCCTCTCTTCCTCCCCCCCGAAATTCCTAACCGTCTGTCCCTCCCGAAAATGCTCAAAACGACCTCTTTCCCCCCCCCCTCTTTCCCTGCCTACTTCTTCTCCCTTTCTCTCTCTGCTTACCCCCTCCCTCCTGTCGAGAGATGACACTATTCCCACCGCCTACTTCCCACTCCTTTCGATCGAGGTGGAGATGGCGCCTATCCCAC
>WURS02450475.1:0-14230 GCA_011762765.2 Rhinocypha anisoptera
CCTTTGGCTCTGCCCCCGGTGTTTTGTTTGTGCGCTGCCGCCCAGACCCTGATCCCCTTAAGCAGGAAGGGGGTGGTGTAGGGGGAGGGGGGGGGGGGGGGAGAGGAGGAGGATGGAGCGGTAGACTTCGAAATTCGAGTCTCGTGCGAAAGGGGAGGTGTGGGGAGGGTGTGGTGCAGGGGTTGGAATTCTCCCGGAAGTGAGAAAGGTGGGGGGGGGGGGAGGGGGTGGGGTCTTGGGAAGGAGGGCTGCGAGGGAGAGAGTGAGCGAGTGATTCGCGGGGTTATTAAGGGATGGGAAAAGTAAATGCGAGGCTTTTCTCTCCTCTTTCCTTCTTCCGAACGGGGAGGGAAAAGGGTGTGGGGTCGAGGAGGGTGACTAAATCGGGAGGGTGGGTCCGGGGAGAAGAGAAATCCGAGGCAAGGAGCACAAGGGGGAGGGAGAAGAAGTGATTTGCGGGGAAGGAGGCACACGGGGGATGAATTAGAAGGCGGAGAAAATCAAGATCCGATGGGATAGGCATTGGATGTTTTTGTCGCCGCCACGAGGAGCCGCTGTATATTGTCTTCACCGTCCGCATCCCCTTTCATTTTCATTCTCCGGAGGTGTTAATTTTCCGTCTCACGATAAGTTTCTCTCGCCCCTTAAAGTTGATTGCCTCTTTTTTTTTATTCGCCCGAGGGTGGTGTTTTTCCACGATGATATTTGCTGTTTCTCTTTCGTCAAAATGATTATTAGAGAAAAAAATTGACGCATAATGGGAAGCAGTTTTGAAGAATTTGTGATAAGTATGGAATATTTTTTCATTGGGTCATCGATAAAACGATGTTCACCCTACGTATACTTCCTCGATTTTTTTTGTAAACGCCAGGACGATTTGACTCCATTAGATAGTTTGAAAATAGAGAAAAAGAATTTACTAGATAGTATCATCTGTGAGATAAAAAAACGCTATGGTATCAAACAATATGCTACAGAGTTTTAGTTAAAATTAGGCTATTTTTTACATCTTTAATTGAACGAATTTCAAGCAGAATGTTTTGCGTTCATCATCATTACTGCTTCAGTACGAAGATTGGTTGACCGCAGCCCTCCATCCTTTCCTATCTAGTCCTAGCTCTCTTACCCCTCGGTATCTCTTCTTTCTAACGTCTATTATAATATGCCTTTTTTGTCCCTCGGGTTCCCTTCTATTTTTCCTTCTTTTGTATTCTTCACAATTTCATTATGACTCAAGGTTTTCACATCTACCTTGTTTTTCTTTGTCTTATTGCACTCCAACTTACCTTGCCTCTGCTCTCCTGTACACTTCCTCGTTCCTAACTCTGTCCGTTCACTTGATATTCAGCATCTTCCTCCAGCACCATATTTCGAAGGTTTCTTCTCTGGTCTCCTTATCCAGATTTGCGTCCAGGAAGCATAAGTTATATCAAAACTATTTATGGATTTTCATCAAGCTGCAAATTACTGGCGTAGCTCGTAATATTCTTTTATGCGTGGATTCACTTGAAGGAAAGGAAAAAATTACACAGCGATGAAGACATTTTTGTCACAAGGAAACATTATAATTAGAAGAGGCCATTTCTAAGATATCTGTCAATGTTGAAAAGAGATCAATAAAGCCGTTAATGGTCTGTAGTAGTGGTTTTTATCACCATATGTGCATAAAATCACTACTATAAAATATTCATAAAATCTAATTCCGGCAAAAAAGGCAAAGGAGAGTTTATAGGCTCGAAGAAACCGTAAACAATAAGATTGCACCTTGTATCCAGCTGAATAACACTATGTTTGCTCCATAGTAAAATGGATAAGAGAAAAAAAGACTCAGAAAGTCTTGCGAATTGCATAAAGTTTTTATTTCACACGTCTTAGGTTTCACTAATTATGTCATCTTCAAATAATATTTTGAAATCAAGGTGCGAGGAATATTTTGTGGAAATTACAAATATCTACCTCTTTTCTTTTTCAATGGTTAAGTTCCACCAATTAAAGAATTAGATAGTGTCCTTTGAATAGGAGAATTCATACATAATTGAATATATACCACAAAGGAATCCGTCTTCTAGCAGGTGAATGCCTTATTATTTTATTTCACCCATCAAAATGTATCAGTGGCAATACCGTCTTCGCTGGACCTAATTCAAAACATAATACTTTTTAAGTTTTGGACTAGAAAACTGCGGAGTTCTAATATGGCCGGGTCTTTTCATTGTTTGGCACGAATTTAACTTGACCCAAGAGGGCCCGCGTCAACAAAGCTTCATACAGATAACTCCTGTAATAAGATCGATTACAACTGTTGTCAATTATTTGTAGAGGGATTTTTGCAACAATCAGAAATAAAATTATAGTGAAGGCGGAATTAAAAACTTAGGTTCCTATTTGCCCAACTAAAAAGTTAAAGGAAATACATAAGTACTCTTTCAACTTAAATCTATTTTGAGACGAAAAGAGAGGCTTATGGACTACACTTACTAGAAGAAGCGGGAAACTAAAAGGAGACTTATTGAGACATAAGAGTTTAGAGAAAAATGTATTGGAAGGATCGTAAGATAGAAGAATCCCAGAGGTAGACCAAGGATGGCACACAGAAACATATAATACAGAATTTTAAAGTTAGAAGCTACGAAGGTATGAAGAGCCTGGCAGGTGACAGGATAGCTTTGAGAGCTACGACAGATGTACCACACTGCAAACAGGATGGTGAACAATAAAGATGGCTGAGCACTGTCCCGACTGGTTGTACTTCCTTTATTTGACAACCAATAGGGAAAAACCAACGAAGAAGTACTCAAAAGTGCCATCGAAAGAGAAACTTATGATGATATACTTACATAAAGAGGTAAAGTACTGGCATTGAGACATCACAGTTGGTGAAAACCTAATTAGAAAGGGTCTTAGGAAAAAGAACCCTAGAGATGGCCCAAGGATGGTGTATGGAACACAGAATAATGAAGAAAGTTAGGATGTAGAACTAAGAGGGTATGAATAGGTTGGTAGGTGACATGATAGTTTGGAGTAATGCTACAAACTAATCTTCGGATATTATAACCTGTAATAAAGGTGATGAGTTCTCTTTTCTGGCCAGGCGATTACGCTATTTGCAGGCATTCTGAGGGATATATGTACATTCTTCCCCAAGAATGTGCTGAAAAGTCACACCTCTTTGTCTAAGAAACGGATACATAAAGACAACAAGGTCTTTTATGATATATGTGGAATGAAGACCATGGAAATAGAATTGAAACATACATATGAATAGAATGACAAAAGAAGAATTTTATCTTCATAAGAGAACCTGGCCTGAAAGCCGTAAGAGCGTTTCAGAATGGCAGAGTAATGGGGGATCTTGCGTCACGGTCCAAAAATCAAGTAAGGAAGTTAATCGTTCATGGGACGGAAAAGGGTCTTTGGCCCTTGCGAGGTTTTGACCCATAATCTTTGAGTTACGACCACTTTCCTCCGAGTTTTTGCTACATATCTCAAGATTCTTGCCACTTCGCTCAAGAGTTTAAATTACTTTTAATATCGTCCTGGGCTGATAAACTGTATTTTACGTAATTTTAGTTAAGTTTCAGCGCAGTAATGGGGTGCTCATATTTTAGTCTGATTTTCCTAAGTCCTTGCTAAAAATGACTAAATTGTTAAAACTTAACGTCCGAAATTATTGATCCCAATATTAGTTTCACACTTTCATTGGATTAACCGATCTCTACATTGCTTTATCATCTTCATTTTGCCATTATTTTACTTTTTCACCTTAAATTACACATTTTATGCATACAGCATACGGCTTTCCTCAGTAATACCCCAATACCACTTTTATATCAACTGATAATGACCGCCCTCGTATATACGTATAATAGGTTATTGATTCTTGGAGTGTGAAAACAAATTTATATTTCGTCTTACAGAACTGTACTAGAAAAACAATGAAAGTTAAATGGTTATCCCGATAAAAAGTACTTTGAAGGGTGAATGAAAAGTGAAACCCACCGAAGGAACCTAAAACCTTTGAAATGGGTTTGCTAGCGGATTTAAGACGGTTGGCAGTTGAGACAAAGGCTTCGGTGAAGGTAGAGAACAAAAAATGATTTGCCAAAAGGGTAGTGTACCCATATTCAATGGGAAGGTTAGCCAATTTTGACAAAAAAAGAGACATACCTGTCAATGGCAAATTCTCTCATTATACTCTTGTAAGATTGGCCATCACAAAACCAAACCCAAACACCTCTGTAACGGTAAACTTAAAAAAATTTTTTTGAACCATGGGATTAGGTGGGTAGTTTTCTGAAATGTTATATGTGCTTTGAAGATTCCTTAGTAAATTGTATTATTTTCTATTATGGTGGAATGATAATCAGAAGCATGACATAGGTAAGTTTTCAACTGAAGCTAAGTATGATCTTGTCCTATATTCTTTCTAAATCTGAATTGGTTCTTCAACAGGTTTTAATCCATTTTTCTTCCACTTTCCATTTGTGGTAGTATTTTTTAAGTAAGTTACATCATATTTAGCATTCATTGTTCCTTGCATCTCTCAGCCCATTTCACCAGATTCATTTCATCCTTAACAGAGTCCTCCAGCAATATTTCATAGCCACTCCTAATTATTTCAAACAGGCTTTTTTTATATTTGCCTCCTAGTCTTGTCCACTGAATCTATCTACTATTCTATCTGGTGTCTTGTTTTCCTTGAGGTTGCTGCATGGAATTCAAATCTTTATATACTTGCACCTCTCTCATCACCGGCCACTCAGCTCTCTTCTCTCAACTAGTCATCTTCCAGAGACTTTGGTTCTCTGTACAATTCTATCTTTTCCCTATTTCTTCCACTTCTATCAGTGGAGCAAGAAAAGGACAGGAGTATTTTAATTTTTTATTCTCTCCTCCTTTATGTTATGCTGACAAGAATGTTTTTTCACCACTGTAATGTTTTACAATAATTACTCTTGTTTTGAAATGTAACTATATGATTACATTAACATTTACAATATATTGGTTAAAATAAAATTACTCTAGTAAGGTAGTATATACTCCATGTCCTCCAAGATATACGACATGAGTTGTTTAGTCATTTGTTTCAGAGTTCAATATTCAGTGAAAGGAGATTTTCCATTGTATATCACACACTATTATTTTTATCATTGTTCTATATTTTTGTATACATAACACATGGGTTAATTGCCATAAAATATGGTAATTTGTTATAGATTCTGAAAGCATATTAAATATCCTAATTTTCTGCTATATATTAAGTGTAACATGTTTGTTACTACTTGATCTTTGGAAAAATAAGTCTTTCATATTTTGAATATGCTGAGAAATTGTGCAGCCAAGTCAAAGTCATACTTGAGATCGTTCAATCCAAAGAGCATAATAGGGTTGTAAAGACAGAATACTTGCACAGAAGAAATATAATATTCAAATGGCTAATTTGGCAAATTAAAAACAAAACCCCATGTTAAAATATCCTATGTATCATTTTAATGAACAAATGTTTGTTTACTTATACAGTGAAACCACTATTTAAAAACACCTCTGGACACTTCCCACTTACAGACAGAATTTGATTCCCCAGCAGAGAATTATATGTATTCTTGTTAAGATCGTCTCTATTATATACGGACACTCCCACTTAAGGACACGGACAGCTTTTATTTGATGTTTTTCTCCCAAATGGGCACCTTGCACATGGGTTGTTCTGACCCGAAGTTGAAATATTTTTCTCTAAAGATGGAATTCATGAGTAGTTGGTGAAGGAAAAAAAATCAGGTTGCTTTATCAAAGCTGGATATTGTAATATGGAATTATTGCCAGCGTTAGAAGATGCATCAGACAGCAATCAAGTGCACAGTATATTAGCAGATGCTGGGGAAAGTGCTGAATGTGTGTCTCTTGATTCCAATTTGTTGATGGTGGACAAGGAGCTGGATATTACAGAAATTATTAAGAGTACCATAGATGAAAGAGACAATGAAATCAGTGGCAGTGACAACAGTGAGCCTGAGTCTTTGGCTGAACATTTGTTTGTGAAATCTTATGCTGATATATTGTACCAAATTGAAACACTAAAGAAACCTTTGTATTTCAAAATGCAATGGTGAAGCATTAGATAGTCTCATTGATGTCCAATTAAGTTTTGAGAAAGAATTTGTCACAAAAGGAAACATTCAAACAAAAATTAATGATTTCATTAGGCCTATGTAAGTTGAATTTAGAGCTTTGAGTTGTGATATTCATGGAAACTAATAATATTATTTTTTATGATTTTACTGTAATTTCATTATAATTAGTCAGATTTGATAGCTGGTATAATAGGATATTTTTTCCCATAACACTATAAAACGTGAGGACTGTAAAACAAATATGGGAAAATCCAGTGCTCTTGGTCTCATTTCTAACTTAAGGACAACTCTGATTTAAAAGCACTTTCTCGTGGACTATTAATTACCATAAGAGAGGTTTTGCCATACATAAGCTTTGTCTCAGATTTTCAGCTAGTGAACTCCTTCAGTATTGAAACCGAAATTACAGTTGGTACTTTTACAGTTGTTTTTTTATGGAATGAAAATAATTGCTAAGCAAGGATAAATCTAGCAGAGCTTTGGAGAGGTCATGGTAGCCCAGTGGTTAGAAGACTCAGCTACTGAATGAGAGATTCAGGTTCAAGTCCCTGTGCCTCTGGTCATCTCAAGGTTGAACAGGAGCGGAGTGTTTTTCCGGATACCAGATCTTCCCGGGAAGTCACAGGTAGTGCAGGGAATGGATCGAGTACCTCTACCCTGATGTGGATTTTCACATACTACATAATAGGTTTAGTGAGTTCTATCATAGTAATCTTTAGTCTATAATTCTATCCTCACCTATCAAACCAAACTTGCGGTTGAGCAATGTGTAGTTGGTTGAAGGGGCGTTTACTTTGTGGAAAAGTTCCACAATGGCACGAAATGAATACGTAACTTTTTTTCAGTATATTATTATTAGTTTTTTATTCATGAATAGTTTTGAACTACACAGAAGTATCTTCTTCCATTGAAGATGCTAGTGTAGTGAAACTAGCTGTAAATAAAATAAATAATTGAAAGAAAAGTTATTTATTCATTTCCTGCCAACATTGAACACTTTGCTGGGTTTAAGGACCAGTGCAAAACATAAGACAGCTATTTCTTTGATTCTTGTAAAAGTTGCAACTTTTATAACTCACAGAAAATCTCTGTAAGTGCAACTTCTTATTAAAGATAATTATTGCTTCCCCTAACTATTCAAATATTTCCAAACTGCATTAGGAACTAAAAATTACCAGTTTATCAGTTACACAGACTGCATTCTCATATTGATGTAAAAATGTTGATCACAATGAACCATTAAAAATTCAATCTGTGAAATTTAATTCTACTTGCATGTGCAAACATGTTTGACTTCTACAAATTAGTTTTTATAATTTTATTTCATTACAGATATAATATTTGAAGAGTTAAAAGTGTTACCAGCCGCAAAAGTTGCCACAAGTTTTCATATGTATTTACTAGGACGTACTAATAAAAATCTGAAAATTTTTGGTATAATTTAGTACTACATTATGTGCACATTCCAATGGCCTTGACAACTCCACAGTCCTCACTATGGTGATATTTTTCTGTCAGAATATTAGTTCTATTGCTTTATCTGATACTATAAAAGTAGAACAGAAGAATGCATTTTTGTTTCAGAAAAAGAAAAAAATGACATCTCGAAATTAGGTAAATATTGTATTTTCCATAAAATATGATGCCATCTGGCAACACTGGTATAAATTTTCAGCCACTAAGAAAAAAATCACATCAGAGGGTTTACACTCACACATACATTGTGCACCAAAAGATGCCACTCAGAACCAAGTCTCCAGACTACCAAGGTGTCAGCATTGAGAGAAAAATATATAAAAGTGAATTTTTTATAGTCTAAAGACATGCAGTAATTTGGAATCAACTACATTAGCCAAAAACAAACACTAGAAAACTACAGAGCTCCATTTGATCACTTTTTGGCAAACAGATGACAGATTATTCAAAATACAAGTCTTTTACATTTCTGAACCTTGCATCAAAAATATATGAGAGTTAAATTTAAATATTAACCACATATCAATCACAACATTAGATAAATAGAAAGTAACTATACCATCACTTTCATTACTTTTACCTAGTTACTTCCATTAGCTATAAATGACATTGTTACAGTAAAATTCAATTTGACATAATTTCCCTAAACTAGTAATATAAACCACATCATTCTCTGTGAGTTACACTTATTCAAAATAAGTCTCTGTTTAATTGAATTAACCCCTAAAGTATAATATCCATTAAATTTCAACAACAACCAATTTGAGTGTCCACAAATACTCTTAATACAGCCATCATTTTAGTTGAGACACACATGCACTGACAACTAAGCAACAATTTTTGGACATGTTGCTGAAATTATATACAATAAGGATTTTCCCCCCACAGATATGATCAGAAAGACCTACGTAAATGGAATGTATCAATTGACGATTGCTCTTAGTTTCTATTGGTACCTCATAAAGGCTAGATGCTGTAATAGAACTTCAGCTTGTGAGGTGAATCAAACGATTACTAAATGAAATTATCTTGTCAGTCTCATTAAAGTACAACAAAATGAAATTATTTCAATAAATCAAATGTTACAATGAAGGAAGTGGTTTACAAAATTTTTGTGCAGAGTGATAAATTATAATAGCATTTTCAATAAATATCTTAGGATTATGGACTAGAATTATTGGCCATATTTAAAAAAAGAAATATTGTTATTCATAACAATAATATACATTTTTATCACTATATATCTGATCGGAATGGCTAGGAGAGATTGATATTCCAAATGGAGTCTTCGGTGGATTCCCAGTGACAGTATTTTTTACTGATTCATGTTACAGTCTTAACTTGAGAATTATAAAATGGGAAAAACTAAAAACATCATGCTTCTACAAAGACATGATCTTTGTAATTTATTGTGATTTCCACAATTTTAATGCGTCGAAAAGAGGAGATATTTTATCGTGCCTATTGCATAATGTAAGCACATTTAGTGGTCACTGATAACATTCAACCACAATGCTCAGGGAGGATTCAGACACACAAATAAGGAAGATGTATTTAGACTGTGGCTTCCTCCAGATGATGTGAAGAGCTGGAACAAGATGTTAAAGATAAACTGGACGGATAAAGTAAGAAATTACTAAGTATACTGTAAAATACAATGAAAAGACCATTTGGAGAATGATACAAGAAGAAAAAGATCCAATCAGACAGAGTAAACATTGCAACAAATCAGCCTTGTCATAAATATGATTATGTGTAAAATAGAATGAAAGCCCCAAGGACTGAGTGATAAATAAAAATTAAAAGGTAAGTAAAGCAGAAAAAAGTGAAAAGAATTAGCATGTGGTATGGAATAATGGATCATATTAGTCTAGTTTGAAGAGTATTCACTTACAAGGTTCTGGGAATAGCTTGGAGTTGAGTCCAAAGCCTGGACACCCCAAGTTGGGTAATTTTTTTTTCCTGGGAAACCACTGGCAACACCAAGAAAGGAATTGGTCCTCTCTATCCAGGCATGTGAATGTCACATTATGAGATTGACACTGGGTGAGCACTACACTCACCTATCAAACCATTCTTTGGCTGTGATTTGGTTGGGGAAGTAAGAATGGTTAACTGCAGATAAACTGATCGGGGAAGATTGGTTAACTGCAGTCAACCAATCTTCATATGAGGAAGGACTAATATTGAGACTAGGGGTTAAGCACATTTGCACCAACAGAATGATTAAAAATAAAATACTTTCTAATCTGGCACCACTGCATTCTCCATCATTATCAACATGTGCAAGGTCTCACTTCTTAAAATACATTTTTTCCTCAGAGTAGTATTTTTTTGACAAAATCCAATTTGAAAATCCCATTATAGAGTTTCAAGTATGATGTCTAGGGGCCTGCCCCCAAAACAGAATTTTGCATCCTTCCTAACAGGGAGAGAATCGGTGATTGCATTATCATTTGCCTGCCAATAATAAAAGCCAGAAGAAAAGATATTCATAGAATGGAAAAAGAAGGAAAAGATAGTTTAATAAGTTAACTGTTAACTTCCCTGGCATTTCATGACTATCTTGAATTCATCCTGTTACTGTCAATGATTCCCGGTTGCCCGTTAATTTTCTGGGGCATAGAATTACTTTTGTTTTTGTCAACAACTGGTGGTAGGAATACAACTTAAAACTGCAGAAAGAAAATGTTGATTATGATATGTTGACAGCCATTACTATTCAGATCCATGATGACAGAAATGACTTTAAAAATATCAATACATTTTTAATGCCTAAAACATTTTTAAAAAGAGATTTTGAAATATTGATATGTTGTATATGCTTCATCTGAAGTCCCAGATGGCACTACTAATACTTAGGAAGTTATTGTTGCATTAGGTAAACAACAACATTATTATTAATAGATCATACTGTTTATGCTTTGCATTCATTTTTAAGATACTAACACTCCATTCTCAGAATTCTGAAATGTATCAATACTGAATTTTTCATTGGTATGAAAGGTTAATCCTTACTGGAGTTTGCCAACTGCTTGGCCATTTCCAGTATTCTCAATTGCATATTATGTCTATCAATAAAAACTTTTTATTTCACTTTAATAAAAACATACTTTGTGCTCATTTTGGAAAACTGATAGCAATGAATTCAAATACTGATATCACTGGAAATCTGGGGTCCATGCATAGTGACTGCACCCAGTTATTATTAATGCATTTCTATCATCGCTATATAAGTTTAAATACTCTAGTAAAAAATATTAATTTATACACCTAAACACAAAGAGGGTTGTACTTGCAGAATGGCAAATAGTCCTTACACCCCATTCCAATACTTACACATTGAAAATTACACTGAAAAACCAAATGAAAATAAATACAGCCAGACATTTCCTATAAAAACTGACTTCCATACCTCTTGTTTGCAATACATCTAGTCTTTGGACAGGTGTTCACAACAATAAAAGATCTTAAATGAAGGTCATATCGATCTTTCTTTTTGGTTCTAAAATGCATGGTCCAGTTCAAGAAATAAATCTGTAGTGTTGCACTCACCTCAACTATTGTTTACATTCCCATTATCTGGAAATGTCTCAGAATTAGATATACTAACTCCATCACTGAACTACAGAATACATCTGTAGAAAAAAAACTAAAATATTTAAATTGTCTTCTTGATGGACGTCAAACAATACCTATTAATTTCCTATACCACCAATCTACCATGTATATCCTCATAATGAAGTCTTGAGCTTTGAGTAAATGCATAATTTAAACTATGCTTCTGGCCAATTACCACGTATTATCCTCTTCAGTTCATTATCTGTACAACACAAGTGATGCAAAGAAGACAATCAGCAGTAGCAGATAAAAAATTGCCTTCTAAGTATTGTTCACTGGTAAAAACCACTGCATTCATTTTTCATCAAGTGAGCTCATACATTAACTAATAGCAAACCTTACCAGCAGTCATTATGTTAAGTAAAGCCCACCAAACAACACTCAGTCTTCTTTTTTATCATGTAATGGCCGACTGCATGGGGCAACATGCCCACAATTCTGACAGTTATTCAGGAATCCACAAAAACCTCCATCCCAAGCAATGGACTCAACTTGAGATATCAGTAGGGCACTGTTACTGTTGGAAGAAATACGGCTACTATCCTCCAGGGTCTCAGCAGCTGAGAGCCCACCCAAATGTTTCTGCTTAACCTCCAAAACATTGTCATCTGACCCCTGGACGTCCACAACTGAACATTTTACACCCTCATCAATGTCTCTCAGGCCCATTGCTTTGGTGAAATTTGAAGGGTCAACAGCCAACGTCTGGGTGGTCAATCCCCTTGAACTTGAAACACTGCTCCTGTCCCAGGCATCTCCATCGTCCTTCAGGTACTCTGCAGCCTCACTTTCAGCAATGCAGTTGGTTGTGTCCCGTCTCCAACTGACTCCAGCAGTGGATGCTGTGAGGATGCCTACATCTCCCAGGTCTCCAGGTAGGTTTGCATTTGGGTCGACTCTTCTTATTTTTGTATGACGCATTTTCATCTCTCGCCATTCTCGTTCTTCCCTGAGCAGTCTTCTTTTTTGCAGTACGAGGATCTTAAAGAACATTAAGGATAATACTGTAGTTGGAAAAGATCATGGAGTAATAACAAAATTTCTAAATTTGATACTATAAATTTAATGAGATATAATCATAATTATTGTACCAAACATAGGCAGTTCCTTTAATTTAATCCAATTGGACAAGGATCTAACCAAAACAACAGAGCAGGATTGTGAGAAGGAAATTAGAAGGCAAATACGGCAAGTGCTTCACAATAGTCTTAATGTATAAATTCTAAGATTCTGGTGATACTGTGTGGAATTTGAGCACAATAAATGACTGCATTATAAAGATATGGAGATGGCAATTTTTCACTGTTAAAAAAATATACTATTTTGACTGGTTTCGACGTAGAAACTGGTCGAAATAAAGTTTATTTTAACAGTGAAAAATTGTCATCTCCATGTTGTTACAATGTCTGAATCCCACAATATCACACCTGAAACCACACAATTCATAATTACAGCAGTTTCTCACAATTTAAAATAATTTCTGAGCTATATTTCAATGTACATTGAACATCAGTAGGTGGGTCCTCAGTTTTATTAAGACTATTGCTTTTCAAAATATTTAATTAATATTAGAGAGGAAGGTTTGATTAGGGAAATTATATAATTGTAATGAATTACAAATGAGTTGTAGGTTGTGAAAAATTAAAAATATTGGGAGTAATTTAGTGCACAGAGAGATAAGAATATTTTGTATGCAATACCGGTGTAGTAGAACATCATTTTCTATTATTCTGAAAGCAAACATCATGCTTCCTGAAATAAGCAGTTAAATGTAAACAGTTAACCTTGTTAAATTAAGAGCTAGTCATGATAGGCAAACAATATTAAGGATTAAGATTAATTATGATTTGTGACTATTTTTGTTTTGAAAAGTAGCAAGGAATTGTCAAATTGTTACTTTAACATTACATGTGTCATTATCTGAGCCAACCCAAATAAATCAAGCTCGGTGGGTAGCCTGTTAGCCAGTTCAAGCCACGTCTATGGCATGGGTATTGTGTTTGTCCAATAGGTTTTTTCTGCGATTTGAAGAGGTGCGAAATGACCATAGCCATCAAAGCACCCTATAAACAAAAAAATACTACTACTATCAAATAAATCAAAACTTTTAAAGTTCTATAGATCACGGCCCATGACCAACTTATGAGAGAAAAGAAACCAATAAGTACTTTTAAAAATTTCTCCACATCGAATGGGATAAAAAATTACACCATCAAAAATCATTTTTCTGCAGAAATGAACACAGATACGACTTTCAACTTACATCAGAGTCCAATAATTAGAATAAGGAAAACTTTTCACAGGCGTGTTTTTTATTCAAGAAGAAAATGATAGATAACTATATAATTTGAAAAGAATAGACGTTATGTAACTTATGTCAAAGAATAATTATCCAGACAATTCTAGTGCAGTAACACATTTTGAACTCATTAAGTTTTCATTGAAATATTTCGAAGCATATAAAATGTAGAAAATTAAAAAAATTTTGACTGCATAGTGCTGAATTGATTAAAAGGAACTTCTATAATGCATGACATTAACTGTAGTTAATAAAGGATACTGCTTCCTTAGATCACATTAAGCAGAGAGGACATCTAGTGGTAGTGTTTGGGTTATTATGGTGCTTCAACGGCTAGGATTATTTTAGCACCAGATAGGACATCTAAGTGTCTATTTTTTTCATTCTCAAGTCCATAGCATTACGACAGCTAAATGTTAGCTTGAAAAAAGCATTATGACATTGAACATAGCAAACTACAGATTGGACATCTCAGATACCACCAAAAAATGTTTTCCATACTCCTCAGTTACTAACGGCTTAACTTTCTTTGCCAAACACAAATGAATTTTACCTCCTTTTCCAAGGCCAATTTTGATCTTTCTTCCCGAAGCTTCTCCATTTCCAGCATTAACTTTTCTACCTCAAGACCAACCATGTCATCTGTATTAACACTTCGATCTTCAACAATCTCAGCTTCTTTAGGCAGTATTTCCTCTACTTG
>WURS02450485.1:0-14229 GCA_011762765.2 Rhinocypha anisoptera
TATATATACCAAGCCAAAGTGTTCTCTTCTCCCTCCCTTTGCTCTACACGTATTCGGAAATTCTGCTCGCGAGCCTACGTTCTACGGTATTCAGCGCGTAGGGCGTCGTACTCGACAAATTCGCCCGCATCCTTCGCCGTCACAAAATATAAAGTCCTGCTTCATCTTGAGGATCTGTAACTTTTTAAATTACAAAGTTGGCTTTGAAAAATCAGTTATTTGCTGTTAAACATCTGGAAACACCAAAAAAAATTATTCCCAATCCACAAATCACGTACACAATATGAAAATTTTGTAAATGATCAAGTTAAGATTGTAATTGGAGACTGCGAGGTTAAATTAGTGGAATCCTAAAGTATTTAGGAGTTACGACTGATAGGAATCTGAGCTTTAAGGAACTTATTGATCATATCTGTAAAAAAATAGCTAAGAAGTTGGGCTTTATTGCTAGAATTAACAAATTTTTAACATGTATGCCAACCAAACTTATCTACTATTGTGTTATATTTCCGCACCTTAATTATTGTGCAACAGTTAGGTTTCTAGCCAATAAATCAGACCGGAAGAGCCTTCAGGTTTTACAGAATTGAGCAATGGGACTGATTCTTAAATTTGATAGATATAGCAATTCTAACGCAATGTTAAAAACACGCAATAGGATGAATGTCAATCAAGCTACAGTACATAATATCCTAATATTTATTCATAAAATGTTCATTGGGCTAATGCCAAAGTATTTTGACGATACGCTTATTCCAAATAACTCAATCCATAGTTACAATACTAGAATAAGTGATTATTTTCATCTTCCTAAGCGGAAGAAAACTTCATCACAGGCCTCCTCACTTTTTTTAATAAGGGATTGGTCATATAAAACACATTGCATCCTGAAATGAAATCGTGTATAAATATGGACAGATTCAAAATTAAATTGAAAGAATGGGTTTGTCCAGATAAAACTTGGATTACCTAAGTTTAATTAGGGAAATGTAGTTGAAAATTGTTTGTGTTTAATTTGTAAAGGGATCATTTGATGTTGCAATTTTATATATTCTGTACTTAAAATTTAACTGAACATGTTCTTTTGAGTAGCTTTCGCTAAATAAAGATTATTGTTATAGGCTGTGATAAATAGCATAATAGTATGAAATGTGTATGTTAAGCATCGTCTTCGGATAACAGATTTGACATGACCGAGGGGAAAAGCTTAACAAAATTTATATGAGCCACCTTTTCGAGTTTCTTTGTTTACTTTCTGCCTTTGCATGTTTTGTTTTATCTTTTGAAATCGTTTTCATGCGAGTTACAACAATGCAATGTGGCGAGTGGTGTACGCTTGTATGTGTCGCATTCGGTCAGGAATTTACTTATTGAATCAGGTAGTAGTATTTCTTCGTAGTAGCTCTAAGTATTCCTTCCGATAAATTTATAATGTTAATCTGTTTTAATTTTGTGAATAACTTTATGTATTTCTTTCCAGGTGAGTGTCTTTCACGTGCGGTGCGTCCATTGATTTTCTACGACAGTGAGTACAAATGATTATCAAAATTTGGTCTATATATGATGAGTGACACGAAATATTCTCCTTATTGAGTTCGTCTTCCTCGTGTGATTTTCACTCCTTTTTCTGCTCCCTTTTGATTTTCCTACCTCCATACAATCTTATTACATAGTTAGAAGTCGAAAAGTCGCAGTGCCTGAATGTAACATACCGAAACATCCATTTATTTGGAGAGTTCACTTCTCTAAAATTATATTTTCCAAAGCTGACCAATTCGCGTTAAAAAAATAGAGAACTGTCCTTTACTATTTGACACCTCGAAGCACTTTTTTTCTACCGAGGGATCCATTCATTTTTAATGAAACAGTATTTATGACTGATATAAATGATTCCTGATGTGTTGTTAGGTATTCTCGGGGTGTTCTTTTATTATGGGTGTGTGATAAATTCTGGAGTGTTCCAACCCCTCACCGAATCACATTTTTTGAGATGGTAAGATGTTATCACTTTTAAAGATTAAAGACTATTTAAAGATTACTTAAGAGATTAAAGAAAGTTGGGAGCTCTGCTCATTGACTCATCCATAGAATAATTTGCGTTCTCTAAGGCAGTAAGTAATCTATGTGAGATATGGAAGAAAATGTAAAGTTGAAATACATATCATGGCATTAACATTACTCAGACATAAAGAGACTTAGATGTCCTCTCGACATTGGAATAGGACATTTCAGAGGCCATTGCTACCTAAGAAGTACTTTAGTGACCGATTAGTCGTATTTTTCCATTTTATTCTCTCCTTTTTTTCTTTCCCTAGCTGGGGACAACCGTTGACCGATCTATTTCGAAGCTCGTCTTTAAATTTGTCTGTGCCCTCAACAGCACATCACGCGTTCTTTTTTTTTGTTGATTATTTGTCGTTCATACTAAGTGATACGTAGGAGTTTCGTGTGTATACTGCATGGAAGACCGTGGTCATTTAACACCTCTCTACATCAAAGAAAAAAAGAATTCGGATGCACGAAATATTCATCCCCCCACCTGGGATTCGAATTCGCGAACTTTAGGTTAGCCGACGAGCGTCCTACCCACTGGGTTAACACGGCCGGTATTTGTGGCTACCGTATTTAAAATATTCTGGAATTACCTCATACCTACTAGTGACAGAGGAAGAGAGCCCACGCTTTAAGACTTGATAGTCCAAGAATAGTCCTTTCATTGCCATCATATCCGCATCACTTATGTTCACGTAGAAGAAAACGGATATATTTAATGGACGTGGGTAATAGAATTGGTTAACTTGGGGTGCATTCGCGGGTGGGAGGGAAAATAAGACGATAACCTCAAGTAAATGTGTTAAGAATTAGTGGCGTGTGAAGAAAGTGTCAAAAATTACTGACAACCTTGGAGTTCCTATTATTCTGAAACTCGTTCCTCGAGGAAAGAAGACGAGTGGACGACGAATGCTCTCGAGAGAAATGTGCGGAGAAGTTCAATAAGATAAAGGAATAGGCAAACTTTTTTGAGTCTTGGGCATGGTAGGGGAAGAGATGAAGTGAAATCCAAAGAAGGCAGGAAAATAGAATGGAAGAGTCGGTGCGTTGCGAAGTTGGAAGCCTGGAATAAGTTTTTGAAGTTTGTGTTTCGCATAAATGATGCATTGGGATGAGAAGAATGGACATAGTACGAATGATGGTAGGTAGATGATATGCATATAGTTGAGATATATTTAATTATTGCTGTCTGTAGAATTCATCAAAAACCTCCCTTTGATTGGTACGTCAATAAATAAATAATAAAAGTGATGCCTCGATGAGCTTAAAATATATTCAAGTCGCTTTCACGAGAAGGCTTTCACAGCAACAAAGGTAATGGTAAATACATACTATGTTCTGGGTAGGAAACTTAAGGTACTCCCAGTTGAACGCGGTAAATGGTACCCGTTTCATTGTGTATTTCTCTAGGCCTCTACTCAGTAATTCATGAGATTAGTAAATTCCATTTACTTTCTGAACGGATCTAGGGTGAGAAAGAGAATCCAACGTGATGTCAGGAGGAAAAGTATGTGTAGATATGTGTAGATTCGAGCTGGCTCTCAGATGATTTTACCGATTATTTCTGTTACTTCACCGGAATAGTTTGATTAGCTAATGGATGGATGTTCGTACGGACACCTTTTACTACTGCGGCGTAAGCATTCTGTTATGCAATGAGCCCGCCACGAATCCGTGTCAGCCCTGCCGCTCAAATTGCATATACTCGTAAGTTTCTATATTTTTTTCATAAGCGCCCAGACGATGAAGGCGCATAAATCATTATGACGCAAGGCCCTCGGAGGTAAGCCCTTTGTTTTCCAATTCCCACTCACGTCGTTTTACGATCAGGATATAATCTCGCTTTCAAATTTCTCTAGCAGCTCAAGAGAGAATATCTCATTGTGGTGTTTTTACTTTTTAATTCGCGCGACTGATTTCCCTAAGCTCATCAGCATGCGGCGGTACCTAATTTATGCGCGAGAGGATGGAATAATTGGCCCAAGTATTTCGAATTGAAGCAGCTCTCACTCGAGTTAACGCAATTAAATGTTAGTGTTTCCCAATGCATACACCAATTGCTCTCGGTTTTCCCTCCTTGGCTTTGTTTTGGCTTGGATTTGTTTGAACCCGCTTCCATGATGATTGCTATTCGTCTTCCGTCATCATCAGTTGTTTGTTCTGGTGTGCACGATATCGAAAAGCTATTTGCAAAAATCAGAGCTTTTTGAGGTCATGTGGATCAATTATTTGGCTCTGCCTTATTTTGTAAATACACACATTATCCTCTTTTCTTTATAATTTGCTTTATAAAATATAGAAAATAGAAGGTGCAAAAATTTACTAATTTTTGGGGTCCAAACTTTACTTTGGCTACGATATTTGAACTCGGTGGTGCAGCTAGAGAAATGACATCGTGTTGAATCTATTGTTATCCGTTAATCTTCCGAAATTCAAAGAATTTATTTTTCTCTATACGTAAAATATGCCTTGAAATCTGTTTGTAAAAAAAATGAACTCGTGCTTTATCTGAAAGCATGTGCGTCCCGATTCGAAACGTTTGAAAAGCGATTTAGATATCCTTGAAATGGTTGAAACAATTGTAGTATCACCTTCATGATTTACCATACAAGAATTCCCTTTAGCCGTCTTCTGACCTTAACTGTCACCCTCATCAATCATATCGTTACCTCGTACTTTCTTGCTGTCATATGTCGTTGACTGCTTCTTAAAAGTCATCCACCTTTTGCCTCCTGTAAGTCTTACCTTTTATAGTTCCCTCGAACTAGACTTAGGGAAGTTCTTGGTACCGGTTTTCACTTCTTTTAGCATCTCTTCCTTGCTTAGTACTACTTCTTATAGGAGCTCTTGATATGCTCGGGGCTCTGGGAATCACTAACCTATGAGCAGGAAGTGAAAAACCGTCCTCTGTTCTCACAGAGTATGGTTTTTTCCTTTGGCCTGTGGAACACACTGTTTGCTGCACAAAAGGATGACGTCATTTCTGAATCGTATTCTGAATCCAGCTTATTTAGTTATGCATCAAATATAAAATTATATTGTCATTAGGTGTCAAAGCGATTCGAAATGAGGTCACTTTTTGGTTACTTATACGGTGATTCCTTATGGTGAGAAAAAATAACGAAGGAAGAATGTACATATGAAGCCTATCCATTTGGGTGGGCAGTATACAATAATATTAAAGGGGACTAATATTAATTCAAAATATTATATTATTGCAATTTATGTTCTTGATTGAAATTTAGTACTTAGGTGGTACGAGTAATATTCAAGTGAAGGTATGGTATCCTAGTTTGATAATTAAAAACCATTGAACGTTGAAATTCTATGAATTTATGTTAGGGCTCAAGAAAACGAAAATTGGCAATTAACTGTTATCTCAATATTGCATGTACATGTATCATGACTTAACGTATATCATGAAAGATAACGACATTCTATTTAATTCATTCCTATTCAAGTAAAGTTTATTTATAGTTTTCTGCCATTTTCATTTGTATTTTAGACTGGTGCTGAAAGTTGTATAAATCTTTCTTCGCCTCCAAAAATCTTCTAACGGCTGTCATTCAGTCTAAGCGCCTGTTCCTTTTCTTCTTCTGCACCGCTTGCTATCATTTTAATTTCTGTAACATCGTTTAACATATCATGCATTACCCCCTATGCAGCAGTTCTACCTCCTGGAGTCCTCTATTTCCTGGAGTCTTCGAATTCTGTTCACTCAACATTTTAAGTTCTACTAAGTTACACCTACTTTTAATGCAGTTGATATGACGGAAATATTCTCCAAATTTATGGTTGGATAAAAAATTAAGTTTCAAAATAATACAAATGTCCTTAAATGTAATCAGAAATGATAATCTTGACTTGTTGGTCATCGCGGGTCACCCCGTGAGGATCCGCTCAACTTCATCCTTTCTCGCTTCCCCTTTCGAAGTGTGTGGGCGATTTGGGTGGGGCATTGTATCAGCCACGTTCCGCTCGATTCGTGACCAGTTTTATTCTCTCGCATTCCTTATGGGGGACTCTTAAACGGCTCGGGGTGTTAAACGTTCTAAAAAGCGTACTAATTATCTAGGTATTAAACGCACCGAGTTTCTTTCCATTCTCTTCAGGTTTCTTGTCTTTTTTTATTTTATTTTACTCCTCTCCATTCTTCTTGTTACCGCGTGAATTACTCCTTCAAACACGTGGCGATGAGGTCCTCTTTCAAGGAAAAAAAGGGAAGAGGATAACTTTCCCCAGTCCACCACTCGACACAGGAGTGTGCCTTACGTGAGGACGCCAGTTAATCATCCCGTCCGCGGCGAGAGGAGGTTATGTTAATAAATTATTTTTCGTCTTCGTTGTGTTGGGAGGCTCTCTCACTCTATCCATATCCCACAGTCTTTTTTTTGTCCGGGCCGGGTATAAAATAGTCTAGTAGTGCGTGGGGAAAGGAAGAAAGAACTTTCGAACAGCGATTCGTCGGGGGGAGGAGGGAGGCGTGGGCGACTGTCTCCATTCAGGGACACTCCCCGAAAATCGGCTCGCGTCTGTGTTTGAGGCGCCGGCCGTCTCCCGTGGGTGAAAGCCCGGTGGAAGCCTCCTCCTCCTTCCGCCCCGCTTAAATAGTGTCTTGAGTGTCTCGGAGAGAGGGTGCGTGGGGATGGGAGAGGGCGCGGCCCCTAGGAGACGAGGGACGCTATAATATCCTCCCCGCCCCACACGTCGAAGTTAACAGCGTTTATAAAAGTTGTTACCCGAACACCCGGCCCACCGAGCTTTTCTCTTATTATCCCTCGGAATTGTGGACATCTTTGCGGCGATAACCCACGCGAATTCGGGTCAGGGAAGAGTCCACCGGTCGTAAAATAAATACAGCCCTCTCTCTCTCTTTTTCCCGGCGCAAACGGGGGGAAAGAAGAGATTTAGGGGAGTATGAACGGATATTCCTCCGGAGAAGTATGAACGAATTTGATACTTGGGTAAAAATGTTGGGACGTCGACGTTATATAAAGTGGCTGGGTGAGAGGGAAGGCGGACGGAGATTTATTTTGGCTTCGCATATGCGTACATGTTTGTCGGCAGGATGTAAATATGAGAAAAAACTTCTACTCAGAATTTCGCGTGTTTATAAGAATTGATGTCTACATATTACGTCAGGGGAAATTTGAGTCAACGAGTATGATGCTTAAAAATCGGAACATCTTGTAAATTAATCCATTGTAAAAGTATCATTTGTTTTTGTCGCTCAAGATTGAGTGTATTTTATAAATATGTTTCTGGCGTGTGAGGTCATATCAGTGGAGATGTACCTATTTCGGTTCTAGTAAAGGTACCCTCATTCACTCCTGACATCACATCCCCCTTACCCAAGAATCCCACGTGCAGGACATCATTTTGGCAGAATAAAGAAACCTTGAATTCTAGTTCGATAATGTCTCGATACTTGTTTTCATATCTCAAATTTCGTAGCTCCCATTTCATTTCTTCCGACAGCTGAGCTCTTTCTTTTTCCACACGGCTCTTCATTTAGAAAAGCCATTATTATCTCTGTTCCATAAGTATCTCGCCCGCGGTCTACCTCTGTGGTACCTACCATGTAGGTAAGCCATGACGGTTGACTGAATCAGCCTTCCATGAGATGACTACGATTAGCATCTATTTTATAGGTGAAAATCTCTCGGATTTCCCGCCGGGTGAAGTTTTCCATGGTCTCCTCCTACGTTTCGATGTGCAACTCGCCCATCATCTTCAGGGATCCGGGAATCCAAGTGCCATTCCGTACAACTTTGGCCGTTTATATAAATCTATTATTACAATCAGGTGGCTGCTGATTGGTGGGCCGTCATGGTCTGATGTCGGCGTATCCTGATTGGTAGTTCCTTGTCTCTGATTGTGGGAAACCCGAGAGATTATCACCAATATTATTCGCCGGGAAAACACTAGATCATACATCTATTTTCTACTTTCCTAGATTCCCTTAAGATTTGCCCTTTCATTGGATTTATGATGGATCCTGTGCGTCTAAGTCCCCCCTGCACGGGTCAAGGCGCCGAGGAGGATAAAGGTTGTCCATTAGCCGGCCGGCCACATTTCCCCTCTCCCTCCATTCTCGATAACGCCGGCGACACGCGACGCCTGACGCGCGTGATTGAATGACACGTTGTCAATCATGGCTCGAGGCGAGGGAGGTGACCTAACCCCGTTCTCTTCGAAAACAACTGAGTCAACACTTGGATGTTTGTTCCTATTCAAGACATCTCCCCGAAATTTAAGCAGTGGCTAAATACATTCCTCGCTTAGTTATGGGTCCAGGTGGGAGAGATATCTCAGAAGTAGTATCATTTGACATTGCATTTCCATGTCCCATTACGGCTGGTTATCCTTTCTAAGGTAAAAATATATACCTATATATCACGACAAAAAACAGTTTTTTTAGGGTGGAGAGATGGTAATTAATCATGAAAAAAATACCTCGAATACCTCGTGACATCAGTCATTATTTTTGTTTAGGCTTCGTAATTCCGACGCCGTCGTCTTGAGAAACTTAAAGATAATTTCGGGGGAAGAGAAATAATTTCATTAAAAAATCGTCCAATTAGTAGAGTACATTTTGTGTGCACAAGTAGAGTTCTTGTATATACCAGGTATATTCTTTTGTTCTTGAATTCAATTAGATACTTTTGTTTACATGCAGAGTTTTGCGTATAATAAGTAAAATATTTTTTCACGTCGTAGCCTTTCCACGCGTTGTTACTGTTAAAACCAAGGTGCTCAATCTTCGTCGTTAACGGTTTAGGAGCTGTTCAAGATATCTTATTTTAAGCCTTAATATTGTGTGGAATCTCACAAACAAGAATGTAAGGGGTGAGTTTATCTATATGTTATAGTGGAGCACTTGGAAGACTAGAAATTACTTACCACAGGAAGACTAAAACTTACCACAGGCTCTTAAGGAAAAGCATCTAGTCATTTTTGTTTTCAAAAGCGATATTAAGCACTGTATTGTAAAGTTTTTTGATTAATTTAGGTGCTATATTTCACTATTTTTCTGTAGTTAATAAGAAATCAGGAGTACCACCAAAATTTAATATTACAGTTTAAGTAATCCATAGTACCAACCGATGTCGCTTAGTAGTATATTTTGTTTTCTTATCAAAGGCAAATTATTAGATTGGGTATTTTCAGGCGTTACTTTGTGGAAGTGATTCACAATGAAGATGAAAAAACTTGGTTTTTCCACATAAAAAAATATTTTATTAATAATTACGACCTAGGTTTTGACTTTCAAAGAACTAAGACTAGACTTGCAAACCTAGGTTTTCACTTCAAGGTCTAACTTAGGTGAAGATGACTTTGCAAGTCGAAACCTGGGTCGTAATTATAAATAAAATATTTTTCATGTGGAAAAACCAAGGGTTTTCATCAGCATTACAAAAAATTAGAGGTGGAGTTGAAGCCTAATGAGTGCAGCTTTCGCCAGTTTGAAGGAGGGTTACAGGTTTGAATTAAGGTGACGTTTTTGGCGCCCTCTAATTCCTCTCATTATCCGTTAACTGAGACTTGTCATTTTCAGGCCACGGGAATCTTATGGAGAATCCCCAACGAAACCGGGAAAGGAACTGGGTTTCTCATCGCCCCTCATGGGTACATTCTTTCAATACCCCTAGTAGGAGGTTGAATGTTTCATCACCTACATAATAAACCTTAGGATAAATATCTATTCGAACTCGGAAGGAAGGCGTACAAAGAATCTACTATCTTTCCCCAGCGCCCAAGCAAGCTAAAGTTTTCCTCAGTTTGGCATCGCACCACGGGATGACATTCCACTTAATCCTTCGGAAAATTTCCGCCGTTCCTCTCCCCCTCTTTTTTGGTCCCGTCTGTTTCCACCATTCCTCCACGCTCTGTTTAAACGATCCTCAATCTTTCTCATGGAATGGAAAAGACACATTATGGCTGGAATTTGGACGAAGGAGAATGATGATGCCCGTAGACAAAAGGAAAGAAAAGCACCCGTGACACAATTTCGAGAATCTGGATGCGCCTGTTTGAAATCGCTTTTCTGCGTGATGGCACGGAAGAAGTTCCAGGTGCAAGATTAAACTATCACCTCTCCACCGAAACGAAGAGATCACAACGGCCATGGTGTCTTCGTCGTTATTACAAATTGCTAAATACAGTATTCAGTAGGCAGTAGGCACTTTTTGATTGGCAATATTCTATTCAGTAGGCACTGTTTGATTTGGGGCCAAGATGATATTGTTACGAGTCGGAATTCACACATTTTCGATTCTGATCCAATTGTTTCTTCCATATCTTGCACAATTTAGCAATCTGGCAGTTCGGATGATAGTTAAACTTTTGGATTCAACATGGGCTCACAATCATAAATTCAGTGTAGGTCCCCTGTTTTTCTTTTAGGGAAATAAAGTTCCAGTTCCATATGAAAACCCTTATTATGACTGAATATGCACTTCAAACCCCTTGAAGCTACCTACTTCCGTATGTTATTGACTTTGAAACCACCTATTCTTGAACTGCACATGCATTAATATTTATTTTTTTTTAAACCAGTAACTTGGCATATTAGAACCAGTATTGAGAGTTTTTTGGTTGGATTATGTGACAACCCCTAGGAATATCATGAATTATTCTTCGAATATTTTGGAACAGTATAGGAACCGATTTAAATATACTAAATAAAGGTTAATACAGCATTTCAGAACGGTTTAGTTATTTTCTGAAGTTAAACAAGGTGAGTTGCTGACTGTTTTTCTGTAGCGGATTTAAAAAAAACAGGAGCGGAATTTGTGGGATGGAGCACTAACGGGAAATTCATTTGAAAAACATATAATAGTCCGTCTCTTAACGTTAAATTATCGTTAAAAGTTGATTCGGGAAAATAAGTCTAGTTTTTAACAATTAATGAAGTTAAAATATTATGGAGATACATTGCATTCATTAAAATATATCATTGCTCCTCGGGATTAAAATAATGTTTTTGCAACCTTCCAAAATTAATTTTCGACATGAGCTAGAAAGACGCGCATTTCAGTACAACTACAGTAAAACTACAGTTCGTTCTCCTGAATGTGGAAGACATGAATCTTTCCAGTATTTACAGTCCTGAATTTCAAATAATGTTTTTTAATTACAAGACACTTGTTACAAGTTCAACGATTCGAAGAACTATTGAGTAGTGTCCATACCGGCCTTTCCTGGTCTATTCCTCGAAACGCGTGCCGCAATGCGTAACTATCGGTGGGTGGGGAGGAGGATTGAACGGGAGAGAGAGAGAGAATGGAGGTCGGTGAGAAGGAGGGCGTTGCATAGACACGCTGGCCACACTAGACCCCATATTTGACCAACCAGAGAGGGTACCAACGGATTATCGCCGATCGTTTCTCCACTTGACTACTATTTTCCATCCCGACGACAGAAATTGAGGGTAAACTCCGTTCCATATTCCACTTCAACAGCGGATACCGTAATCCTCATTGAAAGAATAGTTGATTATCATCATTATCATTGACTGTGCGAATGGTTGTAGGCGACAATTGTGAGGGATGATAATTAGATCAGACGAATGATCGAAGATCATCCAACAAGATTTGAGTGAAACCCGCAGCGCGGATTAAGGTAGTATAGTTTTCACTCTCCCCCTTCCCCCAGAAATGAGAGGACGGGAAAGTCCTCTATGGGAGCGAGTGGTCTCTCCGAAGGGAGGTCGTCATAAAACGATCTCCCTTCGGCTTCTCCGACTCTCGTGAGCGGGTGGGCGCACGGAGACACATGGTCTTGGAGAGACGGTGTCCTTATACGCGGGGAGAGGGGCGTGAGGAGGCGAGAGGGGTGGGAGGGGTGTGGCAGGGAAGCGGGAGAAAGAAGAGAGAGAGAGAGACTAAGCGATGCCATAAAAAGGAACCGTGGAGAGAACTCCTTTAATGGGATAAGATGGAGGGTTGAGAGAAAGGGAGAGGGAGAGGAGAGGGGGGTTTGAGGGTGGAGAGCTGTTTTGGAATGGATGAAAGAAATGAGGAACGAGAAAAAGAGTGGGCGGTTCTAAAGGAGGGGAGGGTGACAGGGTGGGGGGACTCAAGGGGGGCAGTGAGGAGGGGGAGGGATTGAGGGAGAAGTGGATGAAGATAATTCTGACGTTCTCGTAGCGAGAAATGCGAATCTGCTGATTTTGGTAACTAGGCTTGTAATTCGGCCAGACGGGCGTTCGGAAATAACTCTACAACGATCATCTAGGCGTATAATCATCTGCTTAATATTCATCTTTTGTGTTTTTCTGGCATGTCAAGCATCACTGCAGGACATTAATGCATGTCCTCACCAACAAAAATATTTACCAATATTTGCTGTCACAGCTTGTGTCGACAATGAAAACTATATTGTGGGCCGGGATTAGTTTTCTCATTTCATATAGTATTTTGATAAATATTTGATATAATAAATATTTTTGAAGATTATGGAAAAGAAAGCTAGAAAACTGGTAACGGTAAAGCAGAAATATTAAATCACGTTTCTCTATTCTTGGTCACTTATTTCTTGTTACCAGGGAACATTTAATGGCTTAGTTAATTGATATCAATTGAAGTGGGAATTGATAGAAAAAAAGGAATTTCCATATTGATTATACGAAAAAATATCTAATTAAATATTTTGAACATGGATTGGAACATAACATCTGCAAGATTAAATCCGGTGAATGAAGTGCAAAGTGATGTTTTTAAAATTTGCTAAATCACAGTATTACTCCGTAAAAGTAATGCTTTTACGATTATGGTATTAATATTTCACAAAAAGTATAGCACATATTATGTAAAGCAAGTCAGTACTTTAATTATTATCCAAAATGTTGAATTGAAAATGGACACACCTCAGTAACAACTTGCTTAAATACTCATATAAGTAATAGGAGTGTATAAAAAAGAAGAATTAATAATAAAATTAAGTTAAGACAAAAAAAAAGTCTTACTACAAATTCCGAGTACCATGAAAGGCAAGGTAATCTCAATTTAGGGGATCTAGTTACAGCGCACGAAAACTACAAACTGAATGAGGTGAAACATTACGCTAGTTATTTTTACTGAAAACTAATAATCATTTTAAAGCGTGAATAAATAATAGATATCATTATATCGTTGTAAATAGATCATATAAAACATAAGCATCGCAAAGCAGAATTTTAAAAAGTTGATTCACGATGCAGAATTATGTTCAGGTAAATATATACTACTTGTTACTGCTTAAAGGAAGAATGACGTGATTAAACTTATATTCTGATACAAATAAAATTCCTCGTTGACAGTGACAGAAAATTCATATACTGTGGAAAGCTATTCTAAAAAAGTAATAGATATGAAATAGTGGTAGATTTAAATTCATTATTCATTAAATTTAAACTGTGAAAAACTGGGATAGTACTCATGTTTCCAAAGAAATATGTAAGATTATAAATGAAATTATTTTTCTCTCGTACTCAACTCATATAAGATAAGAATCTTCATCTGGATGCTAGCAGCTTTGATTTATAAGTAAATACTAAATAGTACTAGCAATGACCTACTTAGATTCCATCACATTATTTTGGACCAATGAGACATAACATTCAAATTGGTAATTGTTTCTGAAAGAAAAAGTATTCAATTATTGTGAATGTTATCATTCGCTTAACTTAGATATTTCTTTCATTTAAATTCATACGGCAGTATAAATTTCGAATCCAATGGGGTATATAGTCTTATTCCTCCCAATTTCTTATTATATTTGTTAATATGTATTACAGGGTTAAACAATCGACTCGTTAACTAAACGAGCGGTCTCAGAAAAACAGAATAACGTACGTAAAATCGTCGCACGCTTTGGTAAACGAAAATCTAAATGTAAAGGAAATGAATACTGCGTGGCGATGGCCACGATGCGAAAATGGGTCAAGAAGAAATTTTTGCTGCAAGGAAGTTGTTTTTGTGTCTCATCCCGTCGTGTAAAAACCTTTTTCTCTCCCCCCCCCCCCCCTGAGGGACACACCGAATCCTCACGACAAACAGAGAAACGAGTCCCTCCTAGAGCCTCTCCCCCATCTTTACTCACGCCCCCGGTTCAAACGGAGCAAAGGACTCGATGGCATCCACTTCGCACGAATCAAGTCAGTCTGAACTCTCCCCTTGCCTGCCCCCCCCCCCC
>WURS02450514.1:0-14226 GCA_011762765.2 Rhinocypha anisoptera
ATTCGAATAATCTGTGCAAATTTGAGTTCAATCCGATATGTAGTATTTGCTGGCCAGCATTCCAGTTTGGAGCGTTATTTTTATTTAGCCATCTATCCACGGTAGAGAATTATGTATAGTTAGATTATTATAATCAACCACAGAGCAAGCATGACCCGTGAGACTTTGTAACCAAATATGACTCAGTACTTGCTATGGGGAAAATAGGTAGAAATTTTTCCCCATAGCGGGGTATTTATTGGTTTGAGTATAGGTTTCGGATTTAACAAAAAAAAATTCAATTGCCCAAAACCCAAATTTGAAGCTATTTTGATACACTTTACTTAACACAGCTAATTGATTAAATTATTGGGGACAAAATGAGAAATGTGTTATGTAATTAGGGGATATCCTAATATCTATATAGAAAGAGAAAAATGTGTTAGGTTATTGGAGAATAGAAAGAGAGGCACTGGGAATTAACTCACAATCGACGTTATGGGATCTAAAAACATTGTTAATTTTAAAATTGATTCAATATTAATCAAAGTGAAGTGGCTAGAAAAAGAAACATAGTATCGAAACAAACAACTATTATTTCTTTTATTTAAAAAATACAATTTACTTTTTTATTAAAACTCATTTAAATTGCTTGTAATTAATTCATTTTAAATTAGTTTATTATAAATAATTAGTTAAATAAAAGTTATTAAAAAATATTAGCTTTTTTTATCGTTTACTTCCCACCCTTATCCGAACTTTTGCGTTATCCGAACTACCCTCAACAATCATTGGTTCGAATAAGGGGGGACGACTGTATTATTAACTATAATTAACGTTGTTCTTTTTATAACAACTCAATAAAAATTGAATATTCATAATAACATATTTTAAAACTTTTGAGTTTGAGCTGACTTTAAATGTCAAGAGAAAAAAATGTCATAAAAATTCCATTAAAATTGACTTGATTTACATAAATGATTTACATTTTATGTACCTTTGAGTTTGAGTAATTTTATTTAGAATACACTTGATATATGCAATGACTTGGATAAGAAATTCAGTTATGTGGAGAATGATGTTTAGATTTCTCAAATGTTGGCTTTGGCCACAATACGAATCAGTTTGGGACGGTTTTCAAGTGATTACCTGTTCTTCGTGGTACTTTTCTCAAGACGAATTGCAACGCTGGTTAGCCAGTGATCAACGCAACGGACTAAGACCAAAGAAGCGACATACCAAACGTCACACTGCACTAATCCTGTGGTTTGGCTTTACCGCACTGCGTTACGTCCTCTACTTACGACTTCTGTCACATTACCCCGGACAGTATGTTGGTTACCACATTCTAAAACCTCCTTTCCCGTGGTACTTTGGCGAAGTTGTTCAGTATCTATACGCGTTTGCAACTTATTCCTACATCATCGTTGTTACAATGTCTAGTTATCATTGTGTATCTATCGCCCACTGTCGCCTAGGTCGAATTGATCCAGAACCTTGCGTTGGCTGGTGTCGGGTTTTTCTTCTCATCGACTCAATGTGTAAAATAAGTACTAAAAATGCCCGGGCAAACTTTTACGTGCTACAGTTGATACCCAGCGAACAGTATCGACGGTACAAGCGTAAATTTGAAATTGCAGTGCATGTCCAAAACTGGGGACTTCGGCTAGCCAACCCATACACGTTAATATTTTATTTAATAATAATGCTCTCAGCAATACAGCATCCCGAGTGGCACAATTCACTGATGGGGGTAGCTGCAATCAACCATATTTTTCAGACATTCTTCTATTTAATGATAAAAATTACTTTTTCGCTAATTATGGTGTTTTACTTCAATGCAATATTCACTCTAATGCTGCTTGACTCGATGCTTCATCGTTTATCACATCTACGGCGTCCAAAGAGGACAATAGACAAATTGGCAAATATCTTTGAAGAGACCCTTCGATTACTGCAAGACATCAACTACTTTTGGCAGTATCCGCTTGGCAACTATTATCTCTGCTTTTTGCCATCTTTAATGATTGGACTCTATTTACTTATGTTTGAACGACTCAATCTTCTGCTTAACGTCATAGTAATCTCCACAGTCGTTGTATTTGGTTTCTCCATACATTTCAATAGTTTGGTCGCATCGCACGTTCGTACAACTGGTAGACAAATCTATAATCAACTTTATTACTCTAAACTACTGTTCACTTATTCTCTGTCCGCTTCGGCTAAAATTCGTGTAAGTTTGTTTGTAATCTAGCCTAGATGTTAGGTCATTTAATTTGTATATTTATTCTAAAGTTGATCAACATGCTTCAAGTGTTTGGTTCTCGTTATCGTCCTTTGGGAATTCGACTTGGCATTATTGGAGTTGTCAATCAGAGAACCTCATTTATCGTAAGTACAGAGTTTTATTTAATAAATATGTAAATAAATAATTTATTTTAATTATTTCTTTTTCAATAAAACACCAAATATTTCTTGTCATGATTCGCGTTTTTTTATGGCGATCAAATTTGCACAACGTAATTACTAGTTAATGATTAACAATTTGTCTCAAAATTAATACCGATTAGTAATATTTTATAAAAATAATAAGTAGTTCATATGCACTAGATTTTTTTAAATTATTTTTTTTGTCCAAATCAATAAAATAGACTTAAAAATCTGTATTTTATAAGAACCCTGTGCATAAGTAGCACCCCTGGTGACAGCTCTCCTGAACTATTTTTTTACATGAACGGCACATGTTCACAGACAAACCTAAGCACAACACAGTGTTATAATTTTATTTTATTATTGTTACTGATAACATAAACTTATAAAAATAAAGTGTATACACTGTTAAAAAAGTTGTAAGGTTATAACCTTAAAGTAAGGGAAAATCAGCTTATAAAATGAAATGTTAATTTGAGAATATAAACTTATTGTTAAAAATATTGCAAGATTCTAACCTTAAAGTAAGGGAAAATCAGTTTATAAGATGAAATTAATTTAAGAATATAAACTTCACTGTTAAAAATGTACAAGATAATAACCTTAAAGTAAGGGAAAATCAGTTTATATAATGAAATTGATTTTAGAATATAAACTTATATTTGTTTTGTCATATAAGTATATAAAGTAACAAAATTTAAAACATTATTTATTAGGATATAAACGTATAATTTGTTGTAAGTTATCTTTTAACCTTACTTATATACTCAATAAATTTATTTGCTTATAACCTTTCTTATACACTTTGTAAGCTTATAAGCCTACTTTTGTTTTCTAACAAATTGTCGTTATTTAACAAATATATGGTTATAAAATGACAAAGTATTTTAAAAAATAAAATGTTTTAATTAAAATCAATCACTTTTTTGACTTGCTTCGAAGTGTCATTTGAGATGTTCCTGTAAGGGTAGTTTTTCGGTTACGTTTTCGTTTCGGCAATTCAATAAACTCATTAAGATGACGCTTTGCATTCACTTTAACATCTTTAAACTGGACAGATTCATCATTAGGCTTTTCCAGTTCAGTTCCAGTTCTAGTTTCAGTTCCATTTTCAGCTCCAGTTCCAGTTCCATTTTCAGTTCCATTTTCAGCTCCATTTTCAGCTCCAGTTTCAGCTACAGTTTCAGCTACAGTTTCAGCTACAGTTCCAGCTACAGTTGGAGCTACAGTTGGAGCTACAGTTGGAGCTACAGTTCCAGCTACGGTTCCAGCTACAGTTCCAGCTACAGTTCCAGATACAGTTCCAGATACAGTTCCAGCTACAGTTCCAGCTACGGTTCCAGATACAGTTCCAGCTACAGTTCCAGGTCCACCTTTTTCTAACTGTTCCTTAAGATTTGCAATAATAATGCGAAACTCCTTGTTCTCTTTATCTAATTCAGACACTTTCCGATATAAACTTGAACGCTTTGCTTTTTTGCAAGCCTTTTCCTCTTCTTTCATCATCAAACGTTCTTGATATGCCTTTGTAAGTCGTTCACACGCTTTACCAGGTCGGTAAACCCACTGCTTTCGTCTCTTTAACGATGCAATTTTGGCATCTCGCCATTTGATCAGTCCAGTGTGTAGACAATCCTTAAAAATAAAATAAAATTGTTAAATTGACAAATAAGTAATTCAAAGTATAACTTACTCCAATCGTTTCAAACTTAACCAAGTAGTCAAACTTGGATTTGAGGTTTGTGAAATTAAGTTGAGCTACTGGATATTGCTTGGTGAACTTGTCACAAATCAATTCAAAAATTTTGATAGGTGGAATCATATAAAAAGCGCTACAAATTTGATTGCCAATTAAAGTAGCCACATTGCGTATGATATCAACTGGACAAGATGGATTTGGGCAATTTGGTAAATCGAGTGTGTTGAACGCCTCGGTCATTTTGGGAAACTCATATAAATCAATACAAAATTTTCCATTCTTAATAAACGAAATAGTTGTATCGATCACAGCTCCTCGCTTTGGTTGTGGTTGTTGACTAAAATCGTTGACAACGTCCATTTAAGAAAGGCAAAATACAATAAAAATATTGACAAGTTTCAAGATTGAACCACAACAAAATACAATTCAAAAATAAAATTTTTTGGTAAAACGAGGCTATTTATTATCAACTGGATAACTTTGATTAATATTATTAAGTTTTAATTACATTTAATCTCTTACAAAATTGTATACTTGCTATTTTTTAATTTGGTTAATTTTGTATTGTTGAGGAATTAAAAAATAAAACTTAGTTTCGGTTACCACTATAACTGTTAAGTTTTTTAAGCAGTAAACTGTTTCTTACTAATTACTTGTTTGGACTAAAATGACCAAGCGCAAGAACTTATTTGATTCGACTGTGTTTGAAGATATTTACACCAAGTTAAGTTATATTGAAGAAAATCACAAACAATTTGGAACAAATTCAAGTGAGAAGATTAAATGTCCTAAGTATGATGGTGTTATGTGTAAATGGGTTGGTAATCGCAAAGATTCTTATCGAAAACATGTGATCAGCAAGCATAATAATGATTTGAGTACAAGGTAAATAATAAGTTTATTAGTAGTCATTTTTAAATTGTTTTGCTGAGTATCCAGCAGAGGGCGCTACACTCATTTTTACATAATTTAGTAGAACGCAAACTCTGGTGTTATGCGTTGAAAACCTAAGTGAGTGTGGCGCCATCTGATGGATACTCCTCAAAACTTTTTAAAAAACACGGATTAATCTGAATGACAAATATAAGCAAGCTAATTTATATGAATTAATAGTTCTTTTCAGAATGTTAATGTAAAACCCAAGGGTGACGTTTTGAATCAAGAAATAATTCAAGATTGCCAGATTGAAGAGAATGTCCTTGTAGCCGAAATAGTAAACAATCCGTTTGATGCAGCGCAAATTTTGTCAGCAAGCAAACCTCAACACAACTCTCACTTTCTTCAAAGAATCGAGCGTCATTTTTTCATAGAAATGCAAATGAAAGCTTGGACTATGTTTGACACAATAATAAAGCTTCGCTATGGTGAGCTGATTGCCGAATCAACGTATGCCAGAATATCAACTGAAGTAATAAGTCAAGCTTTAAGCTTATTTTGGGAACAACTGTCAGCTGAATCTTTAGAATTAATCACTGAAATCAAGCGATTTTCCAGTAGTTTGTATTTACAGAAAATATATCTTAAGTCTTTAGGGGGTTTGATTGAACCAATAGAAATCAAGCTCGATCACAACATCTCTTACCAATATGTCTCAATCCATGCCATTGTTGACCTACTTCTTAATAACAAATCATTGGTTAAGTCGATTATTCAAGAGCAATCATCCGATTTTGGATATTCTGATTATTTGTCTGAGTTAACTTGCGATTATCAAAGATGGCAAAGAATCAAAGGAAAACTACGTTTGCAACTGTATTCTGATGAGTTTTGTATAGTTAACCCAATTGGACACTCAAAATATGAACAAAACTATCTGGTTATTTACTGCACATGTACAAATATACCATATCGAGAACGCTTGAAAAGAAGTGATTTGTTCTTGCTTCTTATCATCAACTATAAACATGTAAATGAACAATTTTTGGATCAAGTTTTAAACAAGCTTAATCAAGATATTGAGTTATTATTATCCAATGGAATAACAAAACAGATGAGCAATGGAACAATTACTATCCCTTGTACACTATCAAGTTTTGTGGGAGATTCTAAATCTGCTTATCTTTTCCTTGGTTTTCCTGACACCTTTTATCTCGGATTTCGGTGCCGAATTTGTGGTGCTACTTACACCGAGATTCAGGATGGAATCTTGAATAAGACTTGTTTTGGATCTGCTGAAGACATTGAAGAATATTGGCGACTTGTCAACAACGCAGAAGGAATTTACCTGCCACATGATGATCTGGTTAGAGAGCTGTTTGGATTGGTCCGTACTTTCAAGTTTGCTTCCGTAGAAAGTCAAATTGATCCGTGGTGGATAAGTCCAACTGATGTGTGCCACGATCTATTGGAAGGAGCAATTCCAAAGCTAATAAGTTTTATTTTGGCATTACTCACAAAACTATTTCTTAAGAACAAAGACCAAATGGTATTGATAATCACAACAAAGCAGTTTTACGATGCTCCATTTGCTATACGATCGGTTCCAGGAGGATTCTCAATTGATGGCGATATGATTCAAAAAGCCGAATTGTTTATACGATTAGAACAAATTTTGCTCGATGATTTGCCCACAATTGCCGGTGTTTCAGCTCAGTTGATTTACGAATCGTTGCCATTCCAATTATATCTTAGTTTGAAGTCAGTCTCTATCATCAGTTTTCAGACAATTATCAGTAATAATGATCTTGAGATACTGACCACTGAAATCAAGTCAATGTTTCTTATTTTGAAGTCACTTGATCCCAGTTTTCCTATTACGCCAAAAATGCACCATATAACACACTACCCATCCCTTATAATAAAATTTGGTCCGTTGGTTCAATTTTCATCTCTACCTTTTGAGAGGTAAAATTTGAAAGTTATATTCTTCATAAAAACAAAATTTTTCATTAATTTCTTTTTAGAAAGCACCAATTCTTTAAATCCTGGGCACGCCAAATTCATAACGCAATAAACCCATCACTGTCATTGGCAGTCCGACACCAATGTTTCCAGGCCATTACGTTTAAAGCCAATCATTACACCGAGTGCGAGTTTGACTTTTCTTCCAAGCTCAATTTATTACCGCTCTTGCAAGACTCGCTTCCGCATGATGCGCATATAGTAGCTCCTCCCACCAGTTGTCAAGTGGACAAAAACGTGATACGCAGAATTAATAATACTGATCTTTGGATTGAAGTCATGTGTTTTTGGGAAGTTGCAAGTACCAAGGAGTTAGTTATAAGTGGACCGACTTATCAAAAATCGACGGAGTTGCTGTACAGTTTCCCTATTTTAATTGAAAAATGTTCACAGATGGTCGTTAAAGTTGATGATATAAATCATGTAAATGATTTTATTGATTGCCTCAACGGTCGCAAAATTTTGCTTCGTGGAATTATCTAAAATATATAATAAATTGATTCATACATTGTATTGTATTTTGTATTTATCTGTTCACTATTATACAATTTTTATACTTTTAAGTTTTTGTCAAAAGTGAATAATAATGATCCCTTGATGTATTTATTATTTAAAAACAGTCATTGAAATTGCATAGTAAATAAGTGCAAATCTGTTTGGTTTTTCAGTATATTCTTTAAAAAGTTTATTTATGTCATTTATGGTAAAAAACTTATATTTTAAAATTATTAGGTTTTTAGCATATTTTTTATTGATTTGCAAGTTTATAAACTAATTTTTTAATGTTTTAATGTTATATCCTTATAGTTTTTTATTTTTGTAATTTATTGAAAATAAGCGCATTTTTCTTTGGTTATAACTTCAAATTTCGGCGAAATTTCAGTTTGTAGCCTGATATTTTAGATTTTCATCAAGTTATAAACAGATTTTCCCTTAAATCAAGGTTATTTGCCAGTTTTCATTGTTGTAACCTTACAACTTTTTTAACAGTGTACTATTAATGTTATTTTTGCTCCAATAAACAATTTAATTTGTGTCTTGTCAATTAGCTAACATTAGAAATAAAAGAGTAAGCGAGTGAAAAAGAGATTGAGAGAATGAAAGAAAGTGAAGAGAGAGAGAGAGTGAAAGAGAAAGTTTCTTAACGGGAAAGATTTTTTAAATAGAAAAAGTGTTGAAAAATTTTAATTTACTCTCACTCTCTTCATATTTTACATTTTCTCTCTCTCTCTCTCTTCCTTCTCTCTCTCTTTTTCTCCCCCTTTTTCTCTCTTTCACTTATTCTCTTTTCTCTCTATCTCTCTCTCTCTCTCTCTCTCTCTCTCTCTCATTCTTCCTCACTTTTAACCATAAATTCCGAAGCAAAAAGCTTTTCCGGGAAATGCAACTAATGCCAAATTAACCAAACAAATCAGAGAGAAAGAGAGAGAGAGAGAGGAGTTAATAAAAGAGAGAAAAAGTGAGAGAGAGAGAAAGAGAAAGAGAGAGAGAGAGAGAGAGAGAGAGAAGCAAAGAGAGAGACAGAGAGAGACAGAGAGAAGCAAAGAGAAAGAGAGAAGCCAAGAGAAAGAGAAAGAAGCAAAGAGAGAGAGAGAGAGAGAGAGAGAGAGAGAAAAGCAAAGAGAGAGAGAGAGAGAGCTATAAATTTTAGTTGTCTCATTCCTAGTAGAGCCAGATCCTGTCATAGAGATCATCAAATCAACATTTTCTGACAACATCATCATCATCTCTCTCTCTTTAAATATATTTTATTAAGGATAATAGAATATACAGATTTTAAAATAAAAATAAAGTTAAATAATCCGTGTTACATTAAAGTAGTAGCAAATGGACTATGTACAAATAGATCAAGCGAGTTGGTAATGACTAGATTGATGAGCTTGTTGATTCTCCAGCGTGGCATCTTGAGCCTACTCTGCAGTACGTTGAGTGCCGTTGCCGAGATGGTACCTCGACACCCAAAGGCCAAGCCATATGTGGATGCATTGATCTGCTGAGTTGAAGCCAGCTCAAAGAGACGCCGTTGAGACCTTCGCCGTAGTACGTCCTTAATCTCTTCAAGGTGCGGCTGGTACTTTTCTTGCTTCAGCCGGTTTGCTTGGTTCAGACTCTCCTTGTTGAGCTCGAATACCACTGTGACATCGAGGCAGAGTACTTCGCCACTCGGCAGCTGGACGACCAGATCCGGCTTTAAACCACATGGAAGAGTCGGTTCAACCAGAGTGACCATGTTAGCTCTTTGGCAGTGGTAGACAATCTCTTTGAGGACTTGATCGTGGCGTTTCCGGATAGAGACAGCATTGTCTGCACATTTACACAAGATGTGCTGCAAAGTAGCCATCTCGCCTGAGTTACATTTCAAGCAAGGAAGCGGAGGACGTACACGTTGAGTGTTCTTGTTTTCGACCGTGCTGCGCAGTTGGACAAACCGGTAAAATTTTTGGCCTTCTACGTAGCCACCACCTGAGAGGTGTTGATTGGCGAAACGAGTACCCCCTACCGGGAAGGTCATGTGAGCTGAGTTGGCCTTGGATACGTCGTTCAGGTGCCACTTTTCAGCGCCATCAATAGGACACAGAGCGTCCCACCGGTAGAGTTCGTTGGCGTACCAATTGCTCTTGACCAGGTGCTGTATGAACCAGATTGGGCATTTTTGAAGTCGACACATTCTCGATCTTGCCATTTCTGGAATGGTCCATCGCAGATTCGGTATGCCAAGACCACCGTTCCTGATTGCAAGGTGTATGAAGGACGAACAGGTCGAAGCAGGAAGGCGAGTCCATTTCCTTGAGATCATCCGCAGTTTTGTGGACATTTCGAAGAGTGTTGTTCCGGTGGTTGACTCGTGAATCAAACGATGATAGACAGAGGGCAAGAGATGGTAACGCAGAAAAAATAACTTTTGGTTACCTCTCAAGACTCCTCTGTCTAACTTGTCGATTTGTTCTTTGAGTTCAATGACCTTCATTCGACTGTCGCCTTTTGGATCGATCCAGGCTCCCAGGTATTTAAAGAAGGGGCGTGACTGTAACCCAGGCAGATTGGCATTGAAGGAGAACGATTTGTCGACGTTAATGGTGAGGCCGAGTTGGGAGAGAAGTTGGTTGGCGAGGAAGAGTTGAGCTCCTAGGTCTTCGGTGGTGTCAGCAAAGATGACCAGGTCATCTGCATACGCCAAAGCAGAGAGCCGGTTTTCACCCGAATTCAACCGATGGAGAGTGACGCCACGATTGGTCTCATCGAGTCGGCGAAGAAGTTGGTCGATTACCAGATTGAAGAGTACAGGAGACAGAGGATCACCTTGGCGTACTCCACGTAGCAAAGGGATCGGTCCCGTTTTTCTACCTTTAACTTGGATGACAGTGGTGGCTCCCGTGTAGATGTCTTTGAACAGCTTCATAGTGTCCGAATCGACTCCGTTGGCACGACACACTTTAAGGAGCGTGTCATGTGGAACGCTGTCGAACGCTTTCCTCAAATCGATGCTTACCATCCGGGTGCCTTTGGCTGCTAGATAGCGAACCATTGAAATTGCTTGGTGAATTCCATCGGAGTCGATGAATCCACGTTGGCCAGGGTGTAATGAGACCGATCGGGAGAGAGTGCGGGCAAGAGATGCAGACATTGCACGGTAGGCTATAGGACTTACACTCAGAGGACGGTGATCGGAGGGTCTGTCTGAGTCGCACTTCGGTACCAGAGTTGTCCTCGATTCGTGCCATAGACGGGGCAGTCGCTTTTCCTTTAGACACAGGTTAATCAATATAGTCCACTCTTTTAACCGAGGTAGAAGGACGTTGGAAGTGAGACCGTCGGGACCAGGTGACGACTTCTTCTTCTTCTTACAGTACCACTCGATCTCCTCTTCACTGATGTAACCCAAAAGATGCACCGTACTAGTGGGATTTGTGTTGAGCAGATCTGCACGACAGTTACCCACTTGACCAAACAATTCCCGAAAAAATGCGTCAGCATCTTCAATGTTAAGGCGTGACTCGATGTCTCCGTTCATTACCACCGAGTAGCACTTCTTCTTGTCGGTGCGCCAGTAGAATTGATTGCGGTTGAATTCCCTCTCAACTGGATCTTGGCCACGATTACGTCGTCTTCTCCTTGGTCTTCTCCGCCGTCTTTGAGATGCTAGACGGGATAGGCCTGTTAAGTGGTCTGCAAGAGTAGATATGTGATTTGTTCCTGGTTGCGCGTAGTAGACTTCATTAGCTAGTCTCTTAAAGGTTGAGTCTTCAAGTGAGTCAATAGCTGTCCTTAGGCCAGGAAGTAGAGGTCGAGGTGGAATGGGCACTAGGTCTGGCGGGATAAGTTCTTCTTCCGAAAGAGGTTCAATTGAAACCGTTCGATTACAGACTCTACTTCTCATATGTGCTGCTACCTGTTTGACCGATCTGCCCTCAAACTCGCAAAAAGGGCAGTAAAATTGAACACTGACTTGGTGAACGTTAGACAAGTGAGCCTCGAAGGCATCGCCTGTTCTTGGGTTATGATTGCATCGGAGACAGCGCCACTGGGATGGTCTCCGCTCAATATATCTCGGCTTGATTTCCACAGAGAGCATGCGGTAGTGGTTACAATGTAGAAGGTCTTGGCATCCATAAAAACATACTGCTTCAGCACGGAAGTTGGCGCGGTCCGTGGTGAGCATCTCGAGGCGGCGCGTTAGCGAGGAAGGGTTAGTTTGTCCCGCCATTGAGATTGTGGTCCTCGGCAGAGATCCACTCAGTACGACGTAGGCGGGCAGCATTAGCTCTTTGGCGAAGTGGGCAGCGAGTGTCGAAAGCCGTGTGGTGAACATTCTCAAGTTTGGCTTTCGAACAATTTACACACACCGGGGGTTTCCTTTGGGCAGCATCCGGGCACTGTGCTTTCCGGTGACCAACATTGGCACAGTAGGCACAAGTAGGCTCGAGTTCGATACCAGTGTCTTTGGCTTCTTTGGCGCGTGAGCAGTTACTTGATGAATGGCTATAACCAAGACATATACCACAACAACTAGCTTTGTTGTTTGCCACGACCTGGAATGCTAGGAACGGGTATGGTTTGATCCATTTGGCATCCATCAGTTCGAAAAAGCGGTTAGGTGGCACCATTGCTACCACATCTTTAGTGCCTCGAGGTACCCGTGGTATTTCGGCTAACACCTTGGCGCCCGCGCCTAAAGTTTCCTCTAGTTTCTCCTTGGTGATGTGATCCAGCACCCGCTGAACCATGACCCGAGGTAGTGATTTGGCCTCGATGTTGACCTTGTATCGGTCTTCGAGTTGTTCCTTGAGTAGTTTGGCCTTTTCCTTGTCCTTGGCCCGAAGAAGCAGTGGTCCTCTTTTGGTCAGAGTAGTGCCAGACGGATCAAAGAGCGAGGCATCCACGCTGGTGTCGGCGCAGAGTTTGTTGAAAGTGCTCGTAGGACTTGCCTCATGGGTTACGCGAACCGTTACACGTTCATCGGGGCGAATTACAGGATGAGGTCTCTTTTTGGTTCTCGAGTTGTCAGGCAAAGGAGTAGACGGCAAACCGGGAGTATTGTTCCGAGTAGATTGGCGAGTTGCATTGGCATAGGATCTACTTGGGCCAGTCACAGTGGCAACTGGGGTGATAATGGTCGTCGGCCGAGATGGAGTTGGACCAGTTGGTTGTCCCGATGCAGTAACCAATTTACAGGAAAGTTGTGCGACAGTGTTTACGAGCATTGAGATAGATTGAGCAGCTAACTTGATTGTGTCCCAGTCAGTGACGCATTGATTGGCACTCATCTGTTGTAGTTGGGCGACCAATGCGAGGTAGTTGGGCATACCGTTGGCATCTACGATAGGACCTTGAGGGAGAGGAAACTGCGAGCGAGATTGGCCTTCCATCGTAATGTTATGTACCTTTACTGGCTCGATAACTAGAGATGGTTGGAAGAGGGGCGACTCGAGCGGATCGGGTGTGCAGGTTTGATGCGACGGTGGAAAGGTATCCGAGAGTCCCACGATGTTTTCACCTGAGAATGGTTCGTCTGGCCCACCAAGGCCACTGACACTTGAGTCGGTGTCCTCTATGTCAGCAAGCTTGCGTTTCTTTCTCCGGGGGAACGGATCCGGTAGATCGTCGGGACCAAACAAGGGAGTACTGTTTGACCGAAGAGCGCGCGCAAACGCGTGGTCAGCTGATACAGTTGATAGATGCGATGCCAGTTTGCACTAATAAAAGGGGGGTGGCGCGAAGTGACAGTCACTCAGGCGGCGAGCAAGAGCGAGCGTCGTGCCGTCAGGCGCGAAGCGAGTCTCATTTTATTTTTATAATTTTTTTATCATTCTAAATGGTTGTTTTACTTGATTTTTAAAATATATTTTATTCTCTCTCTCTCTCTCTCTCTCTCTTTCCCTCAATCTTTCCTTTTCTTTTTTTTCTCTCTCTCTCTCACTATCTCTCTCTCTCTCTCTCTCTCTCTCTCTCTCTCTCTCTCTATCTAAGATATTTGACAATTGGTGTGTTGACTACATATGACAAACATAATATGATAACGCAATAGGAAAACGGAATACTGAAAAAGGAATAAAGAAAAAGAGAGAATGAGAAAGAGAAAGAAAAGAAAGAGAGAGAGAGAGAGAGAGAGAGAGAGAGAGAGAAAGAAAACAACTCATAAATGAAATCGTGCTCAATTAGATATCGATAATCGATAACTTTCGACATTTGGTGAGTCAATATCAAGATTTGTCTTTCTCTCTCTCACTCTCTTTCTTCTCTCTTTTTCTCTGAACTTTTCAACCTTATAAAACAAAAAAATTAGGAATCAAAGTTCCTAGAAAAAAACCTCAATAGTAATATTGTTATTATATTATTATTTATTTTATTATTATTATTATTATATTAACGTCAATCAATGAGATCGATTGAGTGAGAATATGAGTGACAATATACATATTGAGAAAAAAGGTAAAGATTGGGAAAGAGAGAGAGAGAGAGAAAGTAGAATAATTATAAATTTAAATATCTTATAAAGGTTAATTTATATATAACCTTGAGTTCTAACTAAACATGACATGACATGAAATGTATCTTTGTATCTTAGCTCACTCTCACCCTCTCTCTCTCTCTCTCCCTCTCTCTCCCGCTCTCTCTCCCTCTCTCTCCCTCTCTCTCTCCCTCTCTCTCTCCCCTTCTCTCTCTCTCTCCCCTTCTCTCTCTCTCTCCCCTTCTCTCTCTCTCTCCCCTTCTCTCTC
>WURS02450525.1:0-14226 GCA_011762765.2 Rhinocypha anisoptera
CCCTCGTTATGCACGCCATTCTTTTCATAATATTCATAAATAATCTCTCAAATATTAATCTTGATGGCATACTTCCATCAGTGTTTGTTGATGATAATAGCTTCATAACATGTAGGAGATTAATTATATGTAATTATGTAGGAGAAACAGCATGGACAGAAGACATCTAAGGAGAGGATAAGAGACAGAGACCCAGCTTACTCCTCAGGGAAGGGCCATAAACACAAATTTAAGCCTCTCGGGCAGAAAATGAACTGGGGAAAGTATTCATGGTTCAACAGAGGTCTTGAAGACTGGAGGGCCCTGGAAAAAAGATTTTACTCTTTCCCATAAAATGTTGAAACTTGTATTAAATGACTAAAATTATGTCAACTTTAGTAATTTTTAAAGATAGTATTGCCGAGAGATATTTTTTCCTGATTTCTGAGTTAAACCACCTGACCACACTCAACTTGTAACTGTTTTTTATAATAAAAATAAAATCACTTGCATATCAGGATATTCACAGCTTGAAATGCATATACTATCAGAAATTTTTAATGGTATTCAATGGTGTACCAACAATGCTATAAATTAAGATAAATCAGTGATGGACACTTATACTACCTTTAGAAAACCCATAAATGGAAATATACTAGTAAAAACAAATAACTCATTAATGCAAGAAGTAAACTCAGTCAAATTTTTGTGTTTATAAATTGGTAATTAAATGAACTGGAGTTGTCACATACTATTAATTAGAAATCAAGCTTCAATATGCTTTGTAAATATACAAATAAAGTAGAAGGTAAATAATCAAATACTAAAAATATTATTGTGCATTATTTCAATCAAGATTTCAATTTCATGGTTATATATTTTGGGGTATCGGCAACACAACAAATTAACAATAATTTCCACTGTTATATGACACCAGGCATACATGTAGCTAATCGTTGAGTTAATGTATTTCTAAATGGTCTATACAGTATGGTACTAAAATTCTATAACAAGCTTCCAGTTGACATAAAAGGTATTTCAAAGATAGATTGCACTTAGACAGAGAGTACGTGAATTTTTAATTATTATTAACTATTATTTTACTATTGATGTGGACTACTTCCAAAAAGCACATAAGTAGACAATTTGTTGTTTATCTAGACAATCCATTGTTTGTATTGCTGTAATCAATGCATGTATTAATACTAATGTACTATTGATGTTCCCTAACATCAATCTATTTTCTGGTCCCAGGTTAAATATTATTGATTGCCTACAGATATGTCACTAATTGTTTTGTTCATTATAATATAACCATGTTTATTGATATCATAATTGTAAAGCTTTACAAGCATGGTCTCAATAAGCAGATGGTTATATTATTGTAATGAATATAACAAGTAGTCATGTGTCCATTAGCAAATAATTGCCATTGTACTTATACTAAACTGTCCTGATAAAGATATGTATATAAATTAAATCAAAACATTGGCATGTTTTGAGACTCATTTTGCCATTTACTCTTGGCCAAATTCCTCAAGAAACAATGTGTATATTCAGACACCTTATTGTAATTTTATCAGTATTAATTTGTTAATAATGTTTATGATCTATTGGTTTTCTTCTGTTTTAATAGAGGTCTTTCTATAAGGTAAGATGGAAGTAAAAGATTGAAAATTGCCTTAAGGTAGCATTATAATGGAAATATTGTCGATCAACTGATAATTTTTAACCTCTTCTGCCTTCATATGCCATAAGATTAGATAAGTATCAAAATAGAATTAACATTTGCACAGATAATTATACCATTATCAGAAAGTTGAGAATTGATTGTCTTTTCATAACTAGGGTGTGTTCTTGACTTACAGGTGAAAGCTCTGTGCCACTGAGGCAAATTACGCCTTACAAACGGGGCTTGGGGGGGTGTGGAGACATTGGACACGTAACCATCAGAAACAATGGAAGAGATGATGGGAGCATGGATGTCTTGACCCCAGCCACTCAAGGGGCACGGATCGATGTCCCCATGATACAAAACACTGAGGACCACTTGAGCATGAGTCTGTCAATAAATAGCCGAAAAGATTCTGGGATTAGAAGTACCAGTCGAAGGAGCAGTCTTCAGCAGCAGGTTAATATTTATTTCATTGAAGTGTTTCTCAATTTAAAAAGATTTAAATCATTTCAAAATGGTGGAAGAACTCCATGTTTAATTGACGAATCAACCCTGGTGAGATTGGGTTGTGTTATCCAAGATGGAATGTGGGCATACATAATCTGTTCTCTCACTTTCAATTCAACACTTCCCTTGCCAGTGAATACAAATAGTTTTCCTTAACAGGAATAACTTTGTGATTTTACACTGTTTTTATATGGTATGATAGGTCCTCATCCTAAAAGAGCTGACTGTACTTGATGTGTTACTGGAAGAATTAGGTAGCTCTTTTGATGATGGTATGAAAGTAAGAATGTGAGGATTTTGAAGACCAATCCGATTTACTCATAGGTTTGAAAGGAAATTTAATCAAAATATTAAAATTATAGACTTAAAGCCACTGTGAATTTTATATTGTGAAGAATAAACATACCTTCACAAGTAACAGTCAATTAATTGAATTTAAAATGAAATTTCTGTCTGAGAAAAATTATCGAAATCAGAAGAATGAGAGTTCCTATTTTTCATCCTTGGAAATGAGAAATTCAATTTAAAAATACCGCTTGTAATGTGCTCAAGTGATATAATGCCATTTTTGACTTACGCAATTTCCATTCCTCCTGGCACTGAGGTTTGCAACTTCAGACAAAAGAAGTGGAAGTTTCACACTAGGGCTCCTCAAATTTCAGCCACACAGAATTATTTAGATCAGTGCTTCTCAAACAATTTTGAGCCACTGCCCCCTTTTTTCCATAAAACTATGTAAAGATCTTCCAATATGGTTACCACTTGGTTAGAACCCTCCTTTCTCTTTTAAACCCCCCCCCCCAAGACTAAAAGGACAACAGGACACCACCAAGGTATCACCCACTTTGGGAATCATTGGTTTTGATAATACAATTGTGATGAATTCCCTTTTGATTGCTCATAATAGATTCCAAGCCAAATAACACTTTTGGTTTTAACTTGAAGTAATATGAATTTAATGGTAACATCGTGAAAGTTGCCAATATCCATAATAGATAAAGAATAATGTACTTTTCCAATGATTTAATACATTTGTGGATAATACATTTTTCTTTGATATGGACTGATGATATATGTGCAACATCCAATTTATGTATTTGAGTCTCGTGTGTAATGTGTAAATTTTAAGTATGCATAGAGTTTTCCACATTGTATCAGTTTCACAAATGGAATACACTGTTACTAGACAAAGGTTTTCCTATCCCACTATCACTATATCAATAAGCAAATTTTGTATCAGTTATCATTAATTAGTGCTCAGTCATTTATACTTTTTTATTTTACAGATTTATGCAATGAACGGTATTGTTCAGGGAGATTTATTGACCCACAGAGTAAGTGGATATTACACATCTAGCCAGTCAAATTCATCCGTAACCAATAGCCCAGGTGAGTGTCTATATGATATTGGTAAAATAATTGGGGTTCACAAGTCTTTGATTTCTTTCTCTTGGGAAAAATGTTGAACAAAAGACTAATGAAGCTATGTCAACCTGAAGTTGCCAATCCAATTTGTAACTCAATGCTCTGGATAAATGAAACATTTATTTTCTGAAAGCTGTTAGAAATTCTTACCTCAACTTTATAGCTAAATCAACCTTACAGTGGCCCATTCCAGAGTTTCAGCTCAATAATCACGGCAAGAGTTAGAAGCAACATTACTCACTTCTCTGAAAATATATAATGAAAGATCCCATCAGAAGATATAAAATGCCACAAATATACTCTGTTTTTCTCCATTGGTCAAATATGGAAACATACAGGATCTTGGAAATGAAAATCAGTATTGTTAGATTCCTACCATACAAAATTCTTGAGTAAATTATGTACATTTGTTAAATTTTTGCAAAATCCATCATTCTTGAGATAAAAATAATTTTTATAAGAGGAATCTTAAGACACATACTTCTGTTTCAATATCCATGTTATCTTATAATCAGAGTACTTGAATAAACTAGTAGACATTTTTTTTGTATTTATACTAGTCAATTTGTAATTAACCAGCACATTATAGTACAAGAAGGTGTAATTACATAAAATGATGATCATAGGGTAATCTTCTATAGTTCCAGCTTATCCTAATTAAACCTCATAATGTAGTTAAAATAACTGCAAAATAAAAATTTTATTAAAATTCTTGAAGCAAATTGATATAGCTGTTTTATTTCACATATCCATTGTCTTCAGGTCTTGGTAGCTCATAAACTAGTGTTTTAGATCCTGTATTCCTTATTAATATAATGATAGATATAGAAAAATTAAATCATGTTTTGAAAATGTCTTCTCCCAAATCCCATGTTAGCCAAGAATTCAACTTAATGATGATATGAATATTAAAATACTCTTTGCTCAAAAGGGAAGAAAAAAATAACTTTCAAGTATAGAAATAAAGTGTTGCAGAAGCTAATAATCATGGCAGAAACATATAAATGACTTTAAATGAAAAAAAAACTTCAACAAAAAAATCGTCAAAAGGAAGAACTGAAACCTCAAAAGTCAAGTCTTATGATATAGTGATGACAAAACAATGAAGGAGGCCAGCTAGGTAGGCCTGTGGGTAGCATACTTGCCGGCTAAGCCAAAGGTCACAGGTTAGAGTCCCACCCATGGCATAGGTGTTGTGTTTGTCCTAGTTGATCTTTGCTATGATTTGAAGAGGTGTGAATTGACCATAGCCATCGAAGCATCCTACAAATAAAAATACAACTAATATACAAAGCAAGGCTTTCCCATCATTTCAGAAGCTATAATGTTGAAAGGGATAAAATGGGTTTGGGATATTCAAGGGAATTTAAGATTTCATGCTGTGATTCCGAAGTAAACATTGATTGGTTGTTGCAAATAAAAGACCCTTTTCTTCCATGTCATTATTCAAATGTTCCATAACTCAGTTTATTACCAATGCTTATGCTGAGATATTAAATGCATACTAAAGACTTGTTACAAACTTTAATAAAAAGTATGGCTACCTGCAAAGGTAGATGGGGAATGCTGATCAGTTTTTATATGTTACCAAATGTTAAGTAAATGTTAAATACTTAAGACTCTAAATTTGTGTTGAGTAATTCCTTGAGAAATGAGAACAGTAGAATCACTGTAATTACAGTCTTGGTAGACTGACAAATTGAAGGCATTAAACAACAGCAAAGGAATAGTTACAATCAGGTGTGGTATTTAGTTCACAGGAAAAGGAATCCATGAATGAAGAGCTTATGCTAGCTTGTTGAATATAGTCGGGGGGGTATGCTTCATTATGCTTTGGTATATCAGAGAGGAATTCTAGTGCTTGGAAGGGTTATCTGACAGAAAATATAAATTAAGGAAATTACTTAATTCTTTAGGGATCCGGTTATTATTATACATGGTGCATATCATAGCCGTTATATATATATATAATGTTAAAAATATGTCAAATGTTTTTGAAACTGAATGTATAACTCCTAAAAAAATTGTTACAAAAAATTTGTCAATTCATAGATTTCTTTAACAAGTCTAATCCATAGGCACGTGAATGCTAATCCCTGGGCATACTTCATGGGGGAAAAAGAGATTATTCAATCAGTTTCTCTAGGAATAAATCAAATGCTCCCAAAATTGTTGTTTCACCCAACACTCATGTTGTCATCCTCTGAATTTACTTCATTTGTAATGTCTTGAGCCTTGCCCCTTCCCCTGCAGTATATTTATAGGCATGAAACTTTCTAGTTTTATTGCATTCAGGTATTCCCAATGTGCAAATTTATATGTACTTGGTAATAGAAGGATTAAGTGAATAAGAAAAAATAAAATGATAATCAAAAAGAAATCAAGGTAAACATTTTAACTAGATAACAATACTCTTTCAAAGTATTTTAAAATTTGATTCAGAATTAGTTACACTAAAAACTCTTCAAGTGTAAACTGCATCAAAAATTTATTATTGTTGCTGGAATATTGCATTTTACAGGAATGTATTAGGATTCAAGAGTTGCAGTATGGAATTTATTGTGGAAATATTTCATTTATCCAAGGATTACTGAAATCTTGGAGGCTTTTCATGCCTAGTTACCCTTATGGGACTCAATTGTTGTGTTATTACTATACCTTATTCATTTAATTAATGGAAATTTTAGATGTAGAAATATTATGTAATATATAATTAAATATTATAACATAAAATCTTATTTTATATAGATTAAATATGGAATAGTATATTTTACTTATTATTATAAACTAATTAAGATTAACCTATAAGCCTTTAACATCTTCAATATGCATTTTAAAACATATTAGGTGACTTCAAATAGGTGGAGATAAGAATAAGGTAAGCCAAGTCATTGCCATCATTGCAAATAACAATTAGTAAATTTCCCTTTTTGTAGGCCATTGTGAGCTTGGAACGAGAAGACATAGTCAGGATGACAATCTTGAGGGCCATGTCACTTGTGAAGAATCTCATTTACGTGAAAATCTACCCTGCTTCCATTCACTGAGGAAACAATCTGACTTGCAGTTGATTCGCTGTGTGAGGGATGTCTCTTCTCATAGTTCATACTTTGCAAGTCTTCCTTTGTGCAAATTCACATTATTCTTCAAGCAGGTACTTATGAATCTGGTTTATTCTTATTATTTATTAAATCTGCTTCCATGTGCTTGCTGTGAAATTTTTGCCAATGATAATAATGCGAAATAGGGCAAACACTAATGTTATTTTCAGCATCTTTTTGAAATTAGATGGAAACCTATCTTTATGGTGATAATGTCAACATTGCTCATGAAACTAGTGTACACAATGATTCAACCACCATGTGAAACCACTGCTATATTATTGCACCACCAATCAATGTTAAATGTTACTAATTTAAAAATTTACAATCTTTATTTATATGCCATAACTTTTTCTATGGCTGCAATTGGGGATTGTTGAGTTTTTCCAGGGTCTGAGTGAACATCAATGATTTGATCAATTTTTGACAGTATTATTGATAATAGTGATTAATAATAATATGTAGATATTTGTCCAGTAGACATAATTCACAATACATAAAAGTACATGGCAGGTTTATTGAAAAAGGCAAGTTTGAGTACAAAAGGACAAGTATTATACCAGATGGTAAAGACTCATGTGTTACATAAATAACCATTTACAATATAAAACACTTATATGCAAATAATCTTCTCTGAGACAGAGGAATGTCTGATATCAGTTATGCTCTTATTACTTATTTTTTTTGTGGATAAGAAGCAAGAATGCAGTACTCTTGATAATTGTCCCACATGGAGAATTACAACTAGCATTTCCTTTTTTCCTGACAAAAGTTCATGTGAAGTGTACCTCCCATTAACAGGAAATGTTAATGGACTTGATCCACTTCCTTTGTAACCCAAGGAAAAAATATAACTAAAGCAACACAGATCAAATCACTGGCATATAGAGTATAGGAATGTTTTGGTTTCTTTTTCATAGCCTGAAATGGAACGAGAATTCAGAACTCATGCCCACCTAAGGGAAGAGGACACTGACAGCCCACCGACGTTGGCATCATCACGATTCAACACCTGCCTCGATGTGGCAGTGGCTGCTGCAGTCTGGATCATGATGATCATCTCCCAGACATTGCTCCCAATGGAGAGTCCATCTACCTCATGGATCGTCCTCACAGTTTTAGGATCACTTCTACTCCTTGTGGTTCTGATAGCTTGCATTCTACGTTCGTGTGCAGGAAAATTTGATCCGTTCAATGCAATTGAGGTGGAGTACTGTTGGTTTGATTTCTTCACCCGTCTCACAGCATGGTATTATTGGCACATCTTTGGTGCATTTATTTTGACTTTACCAGCAGTATCCGTACTAGCCCATCTCAACTGCAGCAGCCTCGCGTCGATGAGCCAGGCTGGAAATCTAGCACGCCTCCTCTTCGTTTCCCTGGTGCATTTCTGCAATTTCACCCAGCTCAGTTGTTGGTTACGAAGTTTCCTTGCCACCTTGGTGGGACTCATTTACATTAGTTTAATAGCGTCAAAGATGTGTCAGACAATTGTTGAACATGATGATGCGACTGACTTAGTGCCGTGGACCCAACACTTCTCATGGGAGATATGGCCAGACGTACTGCTTCTCCTGGCTCTCATCTGGTTCTTAGATCGAGAATTCGAAGTGTCTTACAGACTTGGCTTCCATGGCTCTTGGGTGGCGACCAGGGATAAGGCGAGAGTCCAGAGCATGCGCGACCAAGCCGACTGGTTACTGCACAACATCATTCCTCGCCACGTGGTGGAACAATTGAAGACGACTGCGCGATACTCTGAAAACCACAAGGAGGTGGGGGTGCTATTCGGCAGCATAGTGAATTTTGGAGAGATGTATGATGAGACATATCTCAGTGGCAGGGAATACTTGCGAATTCTCAATGAATTGGTCGGAGATTTCGACGAACTCCTTCAAAGGCCAGAGTTTTCCGAGGTGGAGAAGATAAAGACGATAGGCAGCACTTACATGGCAGCTTCTGGTTTAAATCCTCTGCGTCGTTCGCCATCCAACAGCCACAGGCATCTCTTCCAGTTAATAGAGTTTGCTCTGGCGATGCAGGAGGTCGTTGCCCAATTCAACAGATACCTGCTGGAGTTTGAACTCATTTTGCGAATTGGGTGAGTACAGCTTTCTTTTTTACCTTTATCATTTTAATAATAATGAATTTATTTGCCCAAAGGGTCATGAATACAATATGTGGTAATTGTATGTGACATAAGGCACATCAAAATATAAAATCTCGTTATGTAAGGAACATAAAATTTGAAAGAATCAGAAATTACATATTCAGTGAAGGAAAATGTATATTAAGCAATATAAATTTTACTTAAGTACTACATAGCCATTAGATGTTTTAAAGGTACCATTCATTTAGGCACTCTTGCACCCTTACTTACAAGGTACTTTGATATCCAGACACTAGAGGCATAGTTTTTATAAGAGGAATCTTAAGACACAAACTATTGGGTCCATTATTATCCATGACATCTTTTAATCAGGGTATTTGAATAAACTAGGAGAAATATTTTTTTGGAGTTCTACTAGTTAATTTGTAAATAACTTACACATTATAGCACAAGAAGCTGTATTTACATAAATTGATTACTCTTGGGTAATCTTCTATGGTTCTGGCTCAACTTAATGAAACCTCATAATGTAGTTAAAATAACTCTGCTAAATTTAAAAAAATGTTATTAAAATTCTTGAAGCAAATTGATATAGCTGTTTTATTTCACATATCCATTGTTTACAGGTCTTGGTAGCTCATAAGCTAGTATTTTAGATCCTTTAATCCTTATTAATTTAATGATGGACAGAGAAAAAATAATACATGTTTTGAAAATGGCTTCTTTCTAATCTCACGTTAACCAGGAATTCAACAAAGCTATGATATGAATGTTAAAAACCTTTTTGTTCAAAAGGGAAGAAAAACAGTGTTACAAACGCTATAAAGCATGGCAGAAACATAAATACCTTTAAATGTTCTTCTTAAACAAGACCTTTAAAAGAAAGAACTGAAGACCATAAAAGCCAAGTTTTACGATTTAGTGGTGAAAAAAACAAAACAAGGCTATTCATCATTTTGTAAGATATGATGATGAAAGCTTTGATTTGAAAGCAGAAATATGGTTGATGATCAGCACTCATCAGCCATATTTCTTAGGTGGAATAGGAAGATACCACTTCAAAGCTAAAAAATCATATTGTCATTACTTAGAGCATTTTTCTGTGACCAACAGGCAGTTAGGAAAAGTACTAAAGTAGCTAGAATATAAAAATTTTGTGCATGCAGCTCTTTTATGGAGCCCTGGATGACAGTTAGGTGGATATCTGGAAGTGGAGAGTAGTAAGTTATTCAAGTGTGGGTATTAAGTGCTGTGTACAACATCCGTACAGTTGCTTGCATTGTAAAAACAGTGGTTGGCAGGGCTGGAAAACGATGTGCAGACTCCTTCCACCTTAGCATGAATGGATGTCATGCACCGTATAAGGTGGCCTCAACTCTTCCAGAAACAGTTGTCCAGATAGTACTTGGAGACAAGATTATGGAATATTGTAGTACACATTATGCTACAGAGCTAATCCCTTGTAAATTTAAATAAAACTGTGGTTTTCAATATTGTTTGACACTGATTTCAAGTTATATATAGAATAAATTCATTAACATTTTATTTGATGATTCAGATAACTTACATAGATAATCTATTATGACCAGGAAAAATTTTTGACCTCAGCAGCTCCCAAGCCCTCATTAAGAAGGCCTTGTTCTACCCCTGGTAGATCATTTGTGAAATGGTCCAGCATTAATGAACTGTACTACATAATGTATTCTTTCACAGTTCCACTGCTCAGAATATTAATTTTTTTGTTTCCATTCTATTTTCATTTCATCTGTCACATCAAGTTTTAGCATCATGATTTCAACATTAACTGACCTATTCTTTAGAATCTGCAGTCTTTTCTATATCAGCTGATTTCTTATCTATATACACATGTACTTATTTTCAGTGATAGGTTTTCATATTTCAGAATTATCGAAATAGCAGGTATTTCTCTTATCTAATTCATTAATTTTTATTGGTGCTCTTAAACTAATATCTAGCTACCACAGAGACTATTTAAAATTGTTAATCAAAATTTATTTAGGAAAACCGAAAAAAAATGCAAATAAAGGCCTTTCTTTCCTAAAGGTAAGCAATGTAACCCACTTACAGTGTGAGTTACAATGCAGCAATTAACATTTTTGTTACTGCAAATCCTCATTTTATTGTTTGCTCAATGACTTTGTAATTTATCTTATGCCTTTTATTTCTTTTGTAGACTTTTTTTGCTCTGCTTCTTGTTGAATCACTGATGGTTATCATTGAGAGAGCGGGATGAAGCATGCAACTGTGATATTTCAACAGAAGGTACCACTGATTTATCGTATTAAGGAAACTCATGCTCATCGTTATAAAAAAGAATGTTGAATATATTAAAGTCATTAATTAACAAGAGATGCCATCTATGTGATGATGGAATAAAGTTGAGAGACATTTAACTCTATGGAAAGAAAAGACTAGTTACTTTTTGACAGGCAGAAAATACGAAGTTGATGAAGGGTAGGGGGAAAGATCAAATGAGCTGGAGTAGCCGAAGGAAAAAATAGTATTATGAGGAAAATTAATATTACTCAAGCACATAAGTTGAGAAAGACAATAGAGAACATGAGATTAATAAGAGTGAAAGAAAAATATTTTCACATATTTACACTACTATTATACATTTAATACAGACCACTGAAAAATCACCATAGCCTGGCATAGAACAAAGTAATCACAGTAAGGCCCCCCAGACGGTGCTTTGAAATTAGCTAATGAATTAGTGAATATTGACTTATTTCATGTGTCACTGCAAACCTTAAAAAATCATTGTAATAAGTTTGTTTTTTTTCTCTAACCAATTGTTCCTGACATGACTGAATCAACTATTTCTGTGTTAAATGCCCTGTGCCATAATAATATGTGATTATTAAAGTTGTTCATATGACTTTGGGGGCACAAGATCACTTGTAGTTGTCCTACAATTTTATTGTAAATTATGCTCCAATGTACCTCTTGTATACTTACATGCGAGAAAAGTTCAAAACCCGTCAATAAAGACATTATTGTAATACTTTGCTACATTTGCTGTATATGCCTGTATCAGTTGAACAAAATGCTTCCTATTCAGTATCCAGAAATAATTTAACCTACACTAAAAGAATGTTCGCCGATTAACATGATACATAGTTTTTATATTTCATGCAAATTTCCATGGTTGTTGAAATCCACAGGTTATTTTACCACTTCATATTTTAATTAGAACTAAAGTTATATTTCATGCATAAAATTTCATTATTTATGAGACTATTCATATTTTTATGTATTAGCTACAACCATGGTGACGTGACTGCAGGAGTAATAGGAACTTCAAAGCTCTACTACGACATCTGGGGTGATGCTGTCAATGTTGCCAGCCGTATGTATTCTACTGGAGTGAATGGCAGAATACAGGTGGGAGAAGCGTGTCTGCCAGTCTTGTCCAAGAAGTATGAATTTGAGCCAAGAGGTTCCGTCTACGTCAAAGGAAAGGATCATATGAATGTATTTTTACTAAAAGGACGAAAAGAGTGAATGGTTTGTAAATTTTACTTCAAAATTGGCAGCAAATAAAGTTGTTAACTGTTTTTAGCCTCGTTTGCTAGATGTATGCAAGTCAAATCTATAGGATATTTTATATGTATGTATAACTTTATCTCATAAATTATTCCTAAGCTATTACTTTTATTTATGTTTTGAATATCTATTCCTACTGTTATTTTAATAACTATTTTATAAATTATTCATATATGCAAATCATGAATCTGAGATGTTTTTATGAAATGATTCACATAAAAAATAAACTTTGAACTCCATCAACTATAAATCATCTTGTGTATAATTTTTTGTTTTATGCCATTTTCCAACTCATTTTTAAGGCAATAAAGAAGTCCCATGCATATTTAATACAAAACATTCACATATAATATAGAGAGTTCACACTTTCAGACCTTCAGTATTTGACTCTGATCAATTCCCGAAATATCGAATGGTTAGGCTGCGTAATTGCTTGGAAAATATTTTTGTTATACCTTCTATCATGAGTTTACTGGTTCAGTAATTTACTAATTCATACATTTCACTGAAAAATAACTTTTATTGCCAAACTTTTTTGATAAGTCTTTGATGCATGGCTACTACACAAATTCTACAAATTTTTAAAGCAATAATATTAACTGCTTCATTGTGTTATTCATAGACGTCCATACTTTTTGGCGGAAGAAAAATAAATGAACTTTGTAAATTCCACTATGTAAGGCCTGAAACCATGAAACATATTTTTAAGCTTTAACTTCTACATGGTTCATTGAATCTGAACCTCTTATCAGCTTCCCTAGTACCCAAATGTTAATTTTCTCAACCTTTCCAGAAAAGGAATATGTATTAACTGTTCCCTACAAATGTGATATCCTTTGCATGCCTAGCAAAGGAAAATGAAGAGTCCAAGAGAGAAACAAGTAAGTATGGTAAAACCTCAACTGACCCTCAATGAACAGGTTCCAGTGTTAACGGGCTAGTCCTGGGCCCCTTTACCTCATGCACCAAGTAAAACACCTCATTGTGAGAGTATATCACCATACCACAACATCATCTGGAGATAATGCAGTAAAAGCTCGGCATACCAAAAAAAATCTATTGCATCTGTTTTAATATGGATACCATGAAAATAATGTTTTAAATTTTGATTCAAATATACATCATTAAAAAAAAACTTTTATTATGTTGAATTCACAATTTTCCTCTTTTATGTATTCCATAAAATGTGCAGCGTTGACTGTAGAAAAAGATTGGCTATATTTATTGCTGAATAATTACAATTTTTATTATAAACTATGCAAAGTAAGCCATATATTGAAGTAACAGTATTAAATAAGTGCATTAACAAGTCGTAGTTATGAAATAATTGTTTCCAAATACTTCTCATCTACTCTTAAGATGGTAAGACCGGATTATGTAACTGACCCTCCATCTCATTTAAATTGGTCCAATCATCAAGGTTCTACTGTAATGTGTGTTTAGTATGGACAGTGAAGTACACGAAAAAAACTCATACCAGTAATTTTGTACAGAGAAACAACTAAATCTGCACCTGTAATTCACTGAGGTAATCCAAATGGGTTTGCTATTGACCATTTACAAGAAATTATATCCTAGAAGTTTTTTGTTTACAGGGTGCATTGATCACTTTGAAACTCTTCAAATCATAGAAAAAACACTATAGGACAAACACAATACCCATGCCCTGGGTGGGACTCAAACCCATGACCTTTGCATCAGCCAGCGAGCTCTCTACTCACAGGCTAACCCGATCAGCCAAAATTAAGTCCACCACCAACCACAGTAATCAACCTGAAGGTCGGTGTGTTAAGTGAGGGTAGAGCTCACCTAGTACTAAGACCATGGCATGTGGAAATTCACACATCAGGGTAGAGGGG
>WURS02450545.1:0-14225 GCA_011762765.2 Rhinocypha anisoptera
CTTGTAACACTGCTGCGTTGGTCATAGCAGCCTTTCACAAATCTAGCTGCTCTACGCTGCACTCGTTCCAATTCCAACACTAATCCTTTCTCATGAGGGTCCCACACACTCGAGGCATACTCAAAAATTATTTTCATTGAAGCTATATTTTTTTGCGTTCTTAAAATGACTACGTTATTTTGGTACGCCACATATGAAAAGGAAAATATAATGCAGTTGCATATCTCAATACTGTACTTTTATAGGTATAATGGTTAACAGTTTTGGGAAATAGATATATAAACCTGTTGTCTATTTCGACATTGTAGGCCCGAGTGAAAGCGACGATGAATTCGACCTATCCTCTTTTTTTCCTCCTTTCCTAGTGCCACCTGCGGTTGTGTCGTCACTTGCATTCTTGGCTCCTGCTTCGAAACGGACAAGGATTTCCACTTTAAAGCGGCGCGCGAAGTCGGGAGGTGGCTGACGCACGACTGAAGAGCTGCACACTCTTCTTTTTGCGTTAAATTGAACGCCAGAATACGGACGCTTGGAAGGAGCTCCTCGAGGCGGATTGCACCGATGTGCCCTTATTTCTGGTCCGATCGGCTACTTCAGATGACCTGGGCCAAAAAGACGCACGTGTTGTCGCACACTTTGCTGTTGCTCTCGCCTGAGTGAGTACGCTGTCTTCAGCTGTTTGTCCCAGACGCCTCAGACGCCAGGGGACCGTCTGCGGACGAGAACAACAGCTGCACATACGTGACCATAAAAAAATTACTTCTAGTTAGTTTTCTGTTTCTGGCAGCAGGAGTGTATATTTCGGTAAGCGTTTAAGTTATCTATATTCGTTCATATCTTGTAAGTTATTTCATGTATTGAAGTAGAAGTTATTTAGAATTGAAACAGTGAGCATTTACTAGATTAGAATGATGGTTTTTTTTTTAAATAACTTTTATATTTCCACAAAAGAAAAGTCTTTTGTGGAAATATAAGAGTTATTTTTTAAAAAACCATCATTCTATCATGGATTTCCACCAAGTGACGGCCTACACAGTGAACTTAGTCATACCAGATTAAAAATCTTAGTGGAAAAATACAGAGTACGTTATTCCTTGTCTCATCTCAGATTTTCTTTTCTTCCTTACATTTTTCCCATTATTCTGAGATCGCTTTGTTAATTGATATCGACATATATTTTTATGGCCACATGTCCTTGCTGATTCCAACTTTTCAGGAAACTTAGATATTGACAAACAACATCCATTGTGAGAAGGATTCAAACTGACCACAAGCAGCATGCACTCAATCCACTCTAATAATTTGACTGGCTTTAGCATCTCAAAGTAAGATGAAGTATCAATTAAAAATACAACTGATTGTTCTTTTTTCAATGATTTAAAATTTTTGATTCAAGTGAGATAAATTTTACATACACATGCCCATATTGTTGCAGGATATGGGACATAATTTTTCATTCAGGTGTTTATTAATTAAAATTTACACTGCAAATTCACCTCTAAATCATTCTTAATATGTACTCACATTTAGATTGAGCAGGCCTTGACATCAGTCCTGAGTAGCTGATGCAATCTTGTAGACTGACATCAGTTTTGGGATTATCAATCACTATTATTCGATCACATGAAGGAGCATCCTTCAAAGCTTCTTTAGCAGTTGCGAGGCTTCCATATGTTGTTACCAAGATTTTTGCATTGGCCATTTTCAATTGTCTGGAAACTTCACCTGTTAGATGATAAATTTGTCCATACAAAAATGTCCATTTTCCTAACATTTGAGTATATTCATGTAAAATAAATGATAATATCACTAAACAAGCTCTAAATGAATTATACACTTTAATTCTTTGTAACTTAGTTTTTTCTATCAACAACATTCCAATTCCATAAAAAATGTGCTTCTTGGAATGAACGAATTTGACACACAATAGTAAATATTCTGTATGATTCTTCTTGTGGCATTGTCTACCATCTGTTTACAAATGACCTTCAATTCCATGGGTTACATAAGGTTACAATGTCGTGTCATTAACTGAAACGTTGCTAAACAACAATGTTTCTGATTCTGAGCTGTCCCTTTCAAAATCTCATCAGATATTTAAATGCAACGGAGTGGGTAAACGTGGTGGTCTCTTAGCTGTCTCTTCTGATCTTCCAGCAAAGCACCGGTCTGATTTAGAAATTTGTCCTGAAATTATTTGGGTCAAATTTGTTTGCCCTACAATTCCACAGTGACCTACAGTAAAAAGATTCTTGTTGGTGCGTTTTATCATTCTCCCTCTAGTGATGTTTCTGCGCTAGAAAAGTGTTTTGATTCAGTAACCCTCACCTACAGCAGGAATAAAGTTCTTCTACTGGGTGACTTTAACTTAAATATTGACTGGTCCTTTCCAAATCGCCCTCAATATTCCAATAGAATAGAAGAATACTTTGTATCTCATTTTATACATGCTTTGGGCCTCAGTCAATTTAATATGCTACAAACTAGAGGGTTGGCCACACTGGATCTTGTTCTATCTTCCTTGGAGGTGAAAATTTTCCACGCTAGTGAATATTTCCACTCTAACCATGCATCCCTCAACATTTCTGTGAACCTCAGCAGGATATCAACTTTCACCCAACAACAAAATCCCCCCCCCCCTCTCTTTGACCACCTACACCCATCTGGAAGAATACCGACTGGAAGCACATTAATGACACCCTCAGTTGTCTTCCTTGGTGTGTTTTAAAAGAGGATTCAGTAGACGATGCATTAATCCGGTTTTTAACTGGGTGTCTGCGATGGTGAAGGACTTTATTCCACATCATAAACCCCGCTCGAAAAAATTTCCCCTCTGGTTGAAGAGTGAGACTATATTTGTTTTGAAAAACAAACTTAATGCCTGGTGCATATACAAACGTTTCCCCAACCCCCACACATTAAAAAAATTTAAAGACATTCGACGCCATGCGAATTATTTGGTGAACTTAGATTATTGCAACCATGTAGCGTCAATTTCCTCAGAATGTGTAGTTAACCCTAAACGTTTCTGGTCAATGATTAATTCCTGTCATAACTCATACAGTCTTGTCTACTCGTTGCACTCATATAACCTGTCGCACACCCCAGGAAATTTCTCTCAGTGCTGAAGTAGCAACTGGACCATTGCAGACCAATCTCTTCAGTAAATTCTTTTTATCCACATTTAATTCAAACCAGCCCCTGGACTTAGCCAACCTAAGTTGTAGCTGTGTTACTTCCCAGTCTCTCTCATTAATATTTACATCACCAGATGCCTCCAACTCCTAACCACTCTTAAAGTCAATCGTGAAACTGGTTCGGATAATCTTGGAGCCATGTTCCTGACGAACACCGCTCCTTCTTTGTCAGTACCAGTATCCATCTTTCTCAACAGATGCTTTGTGACAGGTTACTTTCCCACTTTGTGGAAATCAGGTAATATTTTTCCATTATTTAAATCAGGCAAAAAATCTGCAGTTGAATCTCATCGTCTCATATCTCTTCTACCCGTGCTATCAACTGTATGTGAATGTGTTACCCACCAGCGTCTTCTACACTTCACACTTCCTCTCATTTCTGATGGGCAACATGGCTTCCTACCTGGATCTTTGACTTTGACCAACCTAACTCTCTTTTACAGCATCACTGCATTGAATCTTTCGAAAGCTTTGCACAACTGGATGTTTGCTATGTCGATTTTGTTAAGGCTTTCAAACACTATCAATCACCAATTACTAATTTTCAGGCTTGAAAATGGATAAATCATCCATGGATCATTTATTTCTATCTTAAATTCATTTTTATGCAATAGACAACAACGTGTTGTATTAGATGGTGTGTACTCAGCCTCTGTTCCGACCACCTCCGGTATTCCTCAGGGAAGCGTTCTTAGTCCATTATTATTTGCGTTATTCATCGATGATTTAATTGAGGCCATTAACCACAGAATGAAAAATTGTCCTATATGACTATCCACACTTGAATACTGCTCCCCAGTTTGGGCAATCGCACCTCCCTCTACTCTTAACTATTTGGAACGACCAATAAACTTTCTCCTTTCAATAATTAGATATCACCTCTCAGTCTACCACTTTTCACCACTTCACTTAATTTAAGATCCTCCCTCGGATTCACGTCACTGACAGACTGCTGCTACTGCTGTGATTTTAAATTCTTTATAAATATAGTGAATAGTAAATTTAGACGATCGGAACTCCTTTCCCTTTTCCCCATTCAAGTCCCAACTCAAAGGACTCGATCACATGACTTTTTCCACTGTTCCACTCCTCGCCTCTATATTACCAAACGTTCCTTCATATTTTGACTACCAGCAACCTATAATAATGTACTAATAAGTCACCCCAACATTGACCCCTTCCATCCACCCCACCAATATCGTGTACCTTCACCGACATTAATTTCCATTCACCTCCTATCTGCACCGCCGCTTCCTTCATGGTTGAATTTTTGTTATTTTTTTCTTTATGCATATATTTATAATTTAATTATGTTGTTATCTGGTTGTTGTTGTGTTGTTAATTTATTATGTTACATATCCCATTTAATTGACCTTATGCTGTTTTTGGATGCACATTAATAAATAAATAAATCCTACATTTTCCTGCTACAGATATAATCATATCCTTTGAAATAGTGAAACAAATTAAAAGATTGAATGCAGATGAAATGATGAATACAGATTTCAATGCTCTAGCATTTTCAGACGAAGTAATAATTTGGGGATATACTCATAAGAAAGCTTGGATTCATGGGAAGTTACAAATATATCAAATAAAGCTTCAAGTTTCTACCATCAAGTAAGGACAAGCTTTTTAAGTACCATCAACTATTAAATAAGGAGAATATTTGGGACAAAAATTTACCAAAAGTTGTAAAATGAACTATGTGCAATTCATACTTTGTACTTATTGCTTAGAAGAGGCAAGTGGAGACTAGCAGAATCAAGACTAATGAAATATTTCAATATACAGTAGACAATGTTCAACAGGTAAATTAACTAAGACATAAGTCTACAGGATGATTGTTACTTGAAAAAGTTAACATCCAGAATAGTTGAAATTGAAAATTTTGGGAAATTGAAAAGGTTGGGACATCCAGAATACGATAATGTGGCCATGTCATGGGATAGGCTAGAAAATCAAAGATATTTTAGTAAGAGGATATACCAGGAAAGAGAAGATTGGATAGACCAGTGAAATGGAAGAAACATGACAAGAAATCAAGAGAAATAAAACAAATCATCCAATTAGAGGAAGATGTTGAGAAGAAGTATAGCATGAACAAATTTATAAAGAGGGAAGCAGATGGAAGAGGCTGATTACAATACCTAGGAAACTGGAGCTGTTATCTGATGATGATAATCACATCCTAATACTTAAAGAGATGATTCTTTTTCTCTGATATAATTACTATTTACTTCATAGTGGCACTACATAATGTGCTTTTCCATTTATGGTTTGTCTGATTATTTTCATCAATTGGTAGCTTTTTGTGATAAGACATTTGCTTACGTATTAAAATTTGGGAATTTTACGTTTACCAATAAGGTTGTGTTACCAGAAATTACGAGAAATATAGATATTAGAAAAAATCAATTGAGAAGATGACATTCTTTTTCCAGTATCAGAAGTAGTTATGAAGTTCATGAGGCACAGATTTGAATGTAGAGTTGGTGGAATTTATTATCTTAGTACACAGGGTTAAAGTTTAGATTCACATAAGTAATTATGTAATGCAGGACATGAATTCTTTCCTCTTAATTGATCTTTTGTCACTGCAAAGCATCCCCTGTAATGGGAATGGAACATTACCACTAGAAGCTATAATAGAAAGAATGCAAAATATTTGTATTTAAAATGCCTTTTGCTATGCTTCCTGTTAGCAAGGAAATCTGCATGCATCATTTTGACTGGAGAGATAGGCGCTGAATTTAACCCAGACTTTTCAGTGACCTCCAGTATTTTTGTCATTTACCTGGTGTAAAGGATGGGTTGGTTGCTGACACCACCAGACCTGCTTCAATGGTGCCATGGTAGACCACTGGGTAATCGGCACTGTTGTGCATCAAGACTCCAACAACATCACCACGGCTCATACCAAGGCCACCCTCTTCAACTGGAGTCAGCAATGAGCTTGCGAAGTGCCGACATTGCTCTCTTAACTCTTTGTATGTGTAAGAGACACCAGTTACAGCACACGTCTTCCCAGGATTTGTTTTTCACATGAAGATTCAAAAATAGGTGACACTTTTAGTAATGATGAGAAATCCCATACCCTATCATGAAACTTTATATTAATGTTTCCAAGATTAGATTTAGGTACTAATCATTTTTTAAAAGCTAAACATTCATAAAATTCCTGCAAGAATGATACAAGCTCTAATTTTCATCAATATGAATGCTAAAATTCTTCAATATGAATGAATGTGTTGTGTGTCAGATATTTTTTTGACTCTGATCATCATCCAAACTACCAGATGACGAGAAACTATCCCATGAAGCCAGTTGTCATTAGTGCTAGTAATGTTATTATTTCTAATTTGCTAATATGTTTCTTGATAAAATCCGATTAACTGTTCTTTGTTTGTAGGTGAATATTCAAATGTTTTCAATCTTTTCAGTTAGGTATGAATGTAGTATATATGTATTACTCTAATACATAATCAAAATATGCACACAATGGTGTTGAACCATGAAAAATTGGTTTAAATTAAATTGGATAAATTCAATAGGTTTCTGGTATATTAATGATAAGAATAGCAACAGAAGTTACTGACTAAATACTTGAAGCCTAAATAATAGTATTACTAATTTTTAGTGAATAGTTCTATACAGTTTTTAGCACTTATGATATAGCCAGGAGATTCATATATGTGAACGAAAGCTAGTGAACAGCCTAGAGGGTTCACAAGTGCCTCCATGTGAAAGACTATGCTAAGGATTAAAAGGGGCATGCAATTAATTACCACTGTGAATATGATTCAGTATGATATTCTCTTATTTAATCATACATTATGGCATGATTTCACTTATAATATTAATAATACATGATGATTAGAGAATGGTATCCCTAGTAGAGTGTTTAGCTACTGTATGGAAGACACCTCATGTTCATGGTCCAGTGGACACCTCCTAAACCCAAGCTTAGTGGTTGTCTGGGCACCAGATCTGGTTTCAGATTCACAGGGAAATAAAATGGCCCCCAAACCTGATGTGTGCATTTCCACACATCTTAATACCTTGACCTAGTACTAGGTGAGATCACCAAATGAACTAACCTTTGGAATGAATACTGTGGTTATGTTATAGTTAGGCATTTTCATCCGTAATAAACACAATGGAGCTCCTCAATTTTTTCGTTTCCACATTTAGATTTATGGGAAAATTATATTTTGGCTCTATGCAAAACATTAATCTTTGGAACCAAATGAATCATTTAGCATTTTATGAAATACTGAAAAATCTTTTATGGTTACTGTGAAATGGTGGTTGGATGCTGTCAAGAAATGAAACTGCAAATAAATATGTTTAGAGAAAGATGAGAAAATTCTAACAAAAAGGGACAAAGGAGTTATGGAAAGATGTGTGAAAAATCTAGTAAATGCAAGGGGTTGAGCAGCCTACATAAATGTATGAAACTCTTGAAAATGATAAATGTTGAATGTCTTAAAATCACCTTGGTGCAATGTAGAATCACAAGGGTGAAACATTAAGCACTTCCTTCAACTTGAATTGTATAATGGTGGAAATACAAGGGACAGTAAAAGAAACTTAATTGACGTAAAGAAGATTAGTATTTTAAATTATATTATGATCTGCTATGGTAATGAAGAATTATGTGATCAACTATACAGTCTTGCTGTACAGAGGTGTTGGCTTTCATGTGCACTGTGACATGAGCCCTCAAAGACAAAAAAGAAGAAGAAAACATGTCAATGAGAGTTGCTCCAAAGAAGACCATCATGGAATGATATGATTTTTAAATATTGAAGGAAAAAAACTCAATGGTATCAAAAAAAGAAAGCTCAAGCAACAGTGAAAAATTCGTTTGTTTGTAACAACAAGTGTACTAGTGACAGAGAATATTTCAAAGTCCTGTTATACATGTGACAGCAATAAAACTAATACACAATCTTACCACTGCCCTCCTGTCCTCCCACTCTCCCAATCTGTGCCAAAGGTAATCTGTAACAGTCTTCTGAACAACTTCCACACCTGTATGTGGAGACTTGACCACGACACCTTCTGAGGGCGATTCACGAGTTACAAGCGTGCTCTTGAACTCATCTCCTGTCTTCACTTGCGTGGACAGGCAATTTGCCAGAACCCTTAGATGGCGCAGGGGCAATCGGGTTGCATGCTTCCAGGCTTTCAGTCTGACCATCCGGGCTGCAGGTATGGCTGCCATCATCCACATGGACATACTCATATTCATGGGTTGACCTATGCAAGAATATAATGCAAAAAGGAATAGAAAAAGATGCACATACAGTCTTGAAGTAGTGTGGTCAATGATGGAGTAACACAATTGCCAAATAAGAACATCATTTTCCACTAAGCCATTTTACGTGAAAAATCACTTTTGATCACCGATTTCCCTAGGCGATTGCAGTAACAGGTTATCAGTTTGATTTTTAAATTCTATTTATATTTCCACAAAATCAAAATTCACAGCTGCTTTTGAATCATCATCTAGTGTCAGTAGGCTGGATTTGGTAAGCTTACGAGTATATACTTTGTAAAGTGTAGAGGGTGGGTGGGCAGGTCAGTTTAAGGAGTTCTCAACTGAGAAAAGGGAAAGGGATGTCATTGGGTGGAATGGTTTGATTGTTTGGACAGGAGCAGCAGGGAGCAGTTATGTAGGAATTTCTCTTTGATCACTGCGTGGTCAGGGTCAAGGTTATATAAGAGAATTTCAAATTGTACTAGAATGTCCAGATTTTTCCTCTCTTTTTGTACTGTAATATTTCTGTGGTAAATGTGTAGGTATAGTCATTGGCGAGGTGGTGTTTGCACAAAGGGATGTTTGCATGCTAGATAAGAAGGCTTTTCGGTGTTCTTTAATTCTTACTTTGAAATTGCACCCGGTTTATCACATGTAAACGTCATTGCACTCTTGGCAGTGATGCCTACAGGAAGTATACCTGGTTTGAACTTCTTCCCCGTTTATTCTGCGCAATGGAAAAACATAGTTTCCAGGGTTGTCATATTGTCAAATGCTAGCACGACACAGTTCATTGGAAGTAGGTTAACAACTTGGTAACTTAATGGACCTATTAATAGGGGCTTGTGCCATTTGGGTGGGCCTTCAATTTGGGCAGCGGAGAAGATCTGTTTCAGTGCTATTTTCTTTCCTTTGACCTTTAAAAACTTTTCTATTAATCTGTTGGCTTATCCTTTCCTCAATTCGATGTATATGATTATACCACTCCCTCTTACTTAGACTCCTTAGTGATATAACTTTATCCTTCGAACTTTTAAAATGGTACAGGAAATAATCAGTCGAATAATTTTGATAATCTCTCCCTAATTCCGTCTTTTCATTGTTCTCCATGACCCAGCGCTGCAGCCCTCCTCCTCCTCCCCAAGGCTTCTTTTCGCCCCTCCCCTTCTACCCTCCCAATGCCAAGTTCCCAACTATCTTCTTCTACGCTTCCAACTGGCCATGATTTCCTACGCACTCCAGTCACTTCACACGCACACACTTAACCTGTTGCCGTAATGTTTAATTCATTGTTACATTCCTATTCGTTATGAATGCTTGTTAGTTGATCTTGAGCTGATTTTCGATTTTAAAAAATTAAGCTACAGAATGCCATCACTAGTGATTTACTGACGTAAGCTATAGTTAGTTAAGTTAAGACGTAAGTGAACAAAGAACTGAGATCCATTTTAGGAATAAATATACTTTGTACTTTTCCACAGCCCATCATGCCTTCACATATGTTCTCAGTCCACACCCTCAGTGTCCCTGATGATGCCGTAGTGACGGCGAAACGCGTCGTAAAGAAAAATAAAATCTGTGGAAAAGTACAAAGTATATTTACTCCTAACATGGATACAACTTCCACGAAGTGAAGCCTGATACCGTTTATTATATTTGTTAAAGATCTGAGAGTTGTGATGTCGCAAGAATGTTCCACGCTTTGAATCGGTGCGAATGTTCATCTTGATAATCGCGTCAATAGCGGGTCAGCGGGTGTGCTCTCGCCAATCTGTCACCACGTCATCCCATCCCGGAGCACGCTGTAATAGTACTTCTTTTAATTTGTGTCAGGCACTTCATCGTCAAAGTATTTGCCCCTCCCGCCCGCTCTCTCTCTCTCTTCCGCCGTGCCATTGGATTGATTTTAGCAGTAGTGAAGCAGTCGACGGATTCTACTTTCGAATATTCTACATCATCGACCACACCGGTGTTCATTTCACCCCTGCCGAGCGGTTAACTTCCGAGTCTTAGGCGACAAATGCTTATTTGTACGTCAGTAATCAGTGTCCTCAGCGAGTGAAATGGAGAAAGATTTGGAGAGAACAGCAATTACTCCTCTGAAATTAGCTAGTTGATTAACGCAATGCGTCTTGAACTGTGAGAGTAGAGATTAGAGATGGGCGATTCCAAGGAATGAATCGAATCGAATCTTATGGTGTGAATCGATTCGCTCGAAAAATCGGATCCTCTCAATCGATTCGAATCGCATAATGTGAATCGATTCGAAACGGAATCGTAACTGAATCGGAACCCCATCTGAATCGAAACCGTAACTGAATCGCAATCGTAATTGAATTGGAATATCAACTGAGTCAAATCGGAAAGGAAACGAATCGAATCGGAAGAGAAACGAATCGATTCATAATCGGATCGCAATAATCGATTCAAAATAATCGGGAATCGTATTAAAATAACCGATTTCCGAGTGAATCGAATCGGAATCGCCCATCTCTGGTAGAGATAGCTGTGAGAGAAAGATATAGCCTAAGCTGAGGAAGATGGGAAGAAGGCGATTAACCCACTTTTTTCTCCAGCATTCCCGCCCACTATCGGCGCAATTAATGAGAGAGATGTCGACGGATTGCTACAGTGGTCCGTCGGCATCTTCTGTCTCTCGGAAGAAGTCAATCCGCGCTGGAGAAAGACTCCCGACGCACTTGGTTCCTTTTATCGTGACCCTCTGAAACAGTAAGAAAGGAGTACATTTTGACCTCAAGGAAGTCCTTTACCATTTACCTCGAGAGGCTGCTTCATAAGTTACGGATGGCACGAGATGGGATAAGAGAGCTCGATCGAATGATTTCCGGCGTCCTGGCGGATGCCATTCTACTGATAATACTCCTATTAGGTTAACGACACAAGTTCACGAGCAAACAACTGCATTAGAGAGTTTGCTGACGCGCGACGTCGAATAGCGCGTTTCAAATGGTAACACATTTTAATAGGGATGCAACCACCTCGTTTCAAATGAAAATAATTTCTAAAATTAACGCCAAAAATTCCGCAAACCTTCCCGAGATTATCCGCGATTGCCCTTAGCTTGATACCTACCGTGAACGAAGGAAAGAGCAGTAGTTTCTAGAAATTCCCAAAACCATTTTGCTCGGAAAGTCCTTTCTCTGGAGGTATTCTAGCTACGTAAATTAAAAAATATCAGCTATCCAGTTAGACGCAGAAATGCAACTGCTGATTGAGGAATTTTCCAGACTGTTTGATCCTCCTATTTCTCTTACCCATTTTTGCCGACCGGGTTAGCCTGGTGGGTAGCGTGCTCGCCGACTAACCCAAAGGTCGCGGGTTCGAATCCTGCCCAGGGCATGGGTGTTGTGTTTGTCCAGATGGGTTTTTCTATGACGTGAAGAGATGCGAAATGACCTTGGCCCTCGAATCACCCTATAAACAAAAATGCTACTATGCTCTAACCCATTTATTTCACTCATTATTCCTATAAGTAATAGCGTCTTTTGCTCTTCTCAGTATGGCCTCCACACTGTTAATGCCACTACTCAAAACCTTGAATTAGTTTCTAAGAAAAAACCATAATCTCTTTTGAAACTTACTCTAGTCTCTTGCTAACTCTGTGTAATATCTTACTAAGGTTTTCAATTGTGTCTATCACCCCATGCCCTTGATTAAGCTTGAATAATATGAAGTTTCTGGATTAGAATCTTCTGGTTAACCTCTCTGTGGGAACAAAATGTATCGAACTTGCAACCTTCTATGCTCTCAATACAATTTGTTGTCCCTCATATAGCACTGTCTTGGTACGTCTATTATTTATAATTAAGATCATTAACCTTCCCCACAATATCTTGACTGACACTGTTCTGTATGCCAATAATGTTACCCTTCTACATAATTGCAAAAGCCCACTAGGCTAGTCATACTACTGACTAGCTTGACAATAATTTAAAATTTTCCAAAGATCAGTCAAGCATAAGTGGCTTCCAAATTAATTTAGACGATGCACAACACCACATTTGTATTTTAAAAGTTTCAACAAACAAAATTCAATTGGCTAAATTACTAGATTTAAACTCAAATCAACATCATGCATGTATAAATCTGAATATTCATGTCAAGCAGAGATCTTCTATTCCATAAGCCTTCGTATCAATAACAGTCGACTCTCCCACGCGCAAGTCCTCTCCAAAGACCGCGCCCTAGAAATAATGTCCATAAAATTGTAAACGTCCAAATTACTCCACATGTTCCCCCAATTAACTCAATCGTCATCTTCTGGAAGAGTACTTCAATTAGGTGCCTTCATGTAGGTGCCTACACGTTTTTGTGTTCATTCTTTGAGTCTTATTGAGAACTGCTAACTCAATTATTTATCCCGTGATACGTAGAAGGAGGGTCATTGTGCGTAAGAGAGGTGGCATTAGATAAAAGTTCCCCCTTTCCTCGCGCGAATGTGGCTCTCTCGTATGTTCAGAGTGTGATTTCAAGAATGGTTAGGACTATCACGACGCATGTTACCTTCTAGCATATTATCAACTAATGGTCGCGATACGTATTCTTAAAAGGGAACGGGCTTTTCGCCTGTGTAACTTCTCGGTGTGAGGCCGGACAGGGGACAAATCTGTAGTGTATAAATGTGTTACCAAGTGTGAGCCTCAAAATATTTGAGAAATTTCGAAAGGAGCGATTCAGGCGCGACTTATTCAATTTAGTCATCACGAAAAAAGACAAAACTTTTAAAAATGTTTCAACTATCATATTAAGTTAGCTCTGGCGTTTTATACCGCTGTTTCTTTACGCGTGTGAGATAATGCCGAGCCATGCGACGTTCAGTATTAAAAAATAGCCGTCAGATATATTAAATGCATTTAAAAAAACCACTTCTTTCCGTGGGGATTTCCGAGACCGGGACGGTCACGTCCGACGGCGCAAATCGTCGACAAAATGTACGATACTCTTGGCGTCACATATTTCCGGCGAGGGCGCCTCTAGTTCACGATACGCTCGGAGTACGTTGCCATAAATATTTCCCATTCAAATTTATAAAAGGGACTAGACTTGATTAAAACCATGGCGGCTAACAATGACCTTGTTGCTTAATGTTCCACTTCCAGCCCTTGAGAATGATGTTGTCTCTCCGTTTGTGGGCGAAAGTTTATGCCCGAGATCATAATGGTTATGTCGTGGATGGATGGAATTTATTTGTGAGTAGTTGTGAGACCAGTCAAAGTAAAATTTTAGTTATATCCCACGTAAAGTTTTAATGCTTATTTTAGATATGTGCAAGGGAATTCCGGCGCGTCGAAGACTTGATGTGAAGGCGAAATGGAATCATGTAAATGACAGAGACATGGCGCTTTCTCATTAGTGAAAATATCGTAATGTACTCGTAGACCGGGATCTTCGTCGATTGATTCGCTATCGGGGACATAATGCAGCAATGCATCGGAAAAAACACGATCGATTCCTTTTTGTTTTCCCTGTTCTCATTAGGTATCCAATTCTATGAGTGAGTCTTAATCTATCAAAAGGTCTATAATTTTGCTCGTTATAGCGAAGGTTCAATGCAAGTTCGACTCAGGTCGAGTGATTTTTGCATATTTCTTGTTTCCGACGGAAATTCAACGGAAGGACAAAGCGCAGTCGCGTTATACCAACGGCTCATTCGTTAGAGTCGCAAAAAAAGGCGTTTTATTTACCCGTGCTTCAAATACATCCGTGCGTTACGTCCCTCCATCGTATCAAAAGAGACGGGC
>WURS02450556.1:0-14225 GCA_011762765.2 Rhinocypha anisoptera
TTTGGTGAGTAACTGTCAACAGATGAACAACGAAATTCACTAGCTTTTATTTACGAGTGCTGCCATCTTCACATTGAAGTCGGAAACTTTTCAGACCACCCTCGTTTATTATAAAAAGCATATTTGTGCAGGCAGGTCCATAGAACGATTTTAAATCTAGCACCACACATATATCTTGCACTGGGAGGTAGTCTGTTAAATAGTCTTATAGTGAGACTAGATGCTGAATTATAAGTCTTACTAAGACGGCAGGCTGGAGCATCAAGTTTTTGCTGTGTGTTATATTTATGCACTTCCAATCTAACAGGGTAATCACTAATCTTGTTCATAGGGCTAAATAGTAACTTATAAATAATAAGAGAGTAGATGGTCATAACTTTCAAAGAAATAAATATGAGTTTAGTACTGTCCCTGGGGTGAGCATCTGAGATATATCTCATGGATCTCTTTTGCAAGATAAGAATATCCTTGGTGTTCGTGGAATTTCCCCAGATTTCAGGATCTAAGATGAGAATGGAAAAGTGTATAGTAAGTAGAGAGTAAGTAATTCTTGGGTATTAAAGATTTTAGCTTTCTCAACATATATAGTGCTGTTGTAAGTTTTCTACAAACAGGAACAGTGGGAGTCCCAAGTTAAGTTACTGTCCAAGATAAAACCTAGTAGCTTAAGGGTGTTATTATTTATAAAGTTTTGGTTTAGACTAAAAGTAAGCTCCTGAGTTTTATCCACATTTAGTGCAAGTTTATTGGTCATGAACCAAGACTTAGCCTGAGCCAGGACCAATTTGGACTTGAAAGGGGCTTCAGCTGGCTCTGTAAAACTTTGTATTAAAGTAGTATCATCTGCATAAAGGAGAGAATCACAAGGTAAATTGGAAGGCAAATCATTAATCTTAACTAGGAAGAGTATAGGCCCAAGCACAGAACCTTGGGGTCACCATTTGTAAGCTGTAAAAAAGGAGACTTTTTCCCATTAATTACAACACATTGCTCACGCTCTGACAGATAGGACTTGAACAATTTCAATTCAGAATTGGTTATAAATATTCTAGTTTTTGCAGGAGGATCTTATGCGATACACAATCGGACAGATCACATGCAATTAGAGAAACAGAAGTCTGAGTTTCAAATGCCTTTAAAATTTCATCACCTACATAATCAAGGGCAAGGGTTGTAGATTTCTTGGCACAAAAACCAAATTGTGCCGGTGAGAGTAGCTTATTGTTCTCTAAATGTTTGCTTAGCTATTGTATAACAACAGTTTCTAATATCTTCCCAAATACAGGAATAATTGATGTGGGATGATAACTAGTGGGGGAATCCCTGTCTCATTTTTTAAATATAGGGACAGTCCTTGTGTACTTCTTTGATTTGGGGAATATACCATTTTGTAGGCAAGAATTAAGTAGATAGGTGAGTGGCTCTGCTATTACATCGATGACTTCTTTTATTAAGCTAGTAGATAACCCATAAATGTCCACTGTCTTTGATTTCTTAAATGTTTTTACAATACCCTTTATTTCATTAGGTGATAAAAATTTCCACCTAAAGTTCACTCTGTTTATTTTGAGCTTTTGCAGCATCTCAAGTGGGTTGTTATGCTGTTCAGTGAGTTCCAAGAGGATATTGTTAACATTATGAATGAAACACTTGTTCATCTCGTCTGGGGTGAATGGTATGACAGGTCTACTACATATTCTGCCAAGTTCTCCTTTTACGTATAACTTTCCATGTGGATTGATGACTACTGTTTGAACATTGAATGAAAGCAGTGTTAGCTTTAGTTTTAGTAAGGTGCAATTTGTGCCTATACTCTTGCCTTAACTTTTTTAGTACACTTTTAAAATTATTATCAGCTTTTGATTTACTTAATCTGTTATAATAAAATAATTCATTCCAGAGAGCTTTTAATTAATTGGTAAGCCATCTGTTTTTGAGGATTTTACTGGTTTGATTCATCAATTTCATAGGGAAACAATGATGAAATAAACCAATGAATGTGCCGAAGAAGTTAGTGAAATTAATCTCAGCATCTTCATTGTAAAGTAGTTTAAACCAGTTCACCATGGACAAGGAGAATCTAAAATTGTGTACACCTTTGGGTGTGACGGGTCTAACTAATATTTGTGTTCCAGGTGTATGCTTGGCTTTATCTTTATAATTCCACAAATGAGCATAGAAAGTAAGTGATAAGTGATCTGAAAGACATGAATAAAGTATTTCAATACTATATTGTTCCTTTGGGAGGCAAGTCACAATGTTATCGAGGCATGAAGTATTTCTAGTGGGTATATTATTGGCACAATAAAGGTTAAATGAAGAAAATAGTAATTGAAGTGAACGAGAATAGAGTGTTTTTAATTGCATATCAATATTTCAGTCAGCATAGATAATTATTTTAAGATCCAAAGCTATAAATTTGCTTAGCGCTTGCTCAAGTTGTTTGCAAAACCTTGTATGTCACCATTGGATGACCTATAGATGGATGCAACCAGAACCTTATGTTCCTTAACTATAACTGCTGCAATTTCAAAGTGTAGCTCAATGCAAAATACACTGACATCAATATCTTTTGTGACAAGATCGATTGAAACAAAAATGCTAGTTCCGCCATTCCTAGTCTTTTTTCGACAAAATGCAGATACAAGATTATATCCAGTAATTTGGTAAAGGGACGACTCTTCTTCATTCAACCAATGCTCATTAAAACAAAGTACATTGAGTTTAGCAGGGTTTACAAATGCTTCCACCTCATTGATTTTGTTACATAGACATTGGATATTTAAAAAGAATATTTTAAGTTCATTTAATGTTAGCTTGGTGACGGCAGCACTTGAACTTTCTACAATCTTAGGTGTTATCACATTATCATTAACTGGCCCTAGTCATATCTCCTTAGGTCGTAGAGAGCCAGTCTGACTTCTGGTGACTACAGAACCAGAGTCGTTATCATTTGTACACTCTTTCCTACAGGGTTGCACTAACACTGGGTTAGATAGAGCACTTGGTGATTGCAGCTCACTAACAGTGGCATTAGGCAGGGGAAGTATTTGGGGAGAGGATGAATTTTCTGAGTTAGCACTAACAGCAGAGTTTGAGGCAGAGGGATCATAGACCAAGCACTCACTCACATGAAAGATCTGAGAGGGATTATTCTCAGCCAGAGCACTTCGCTTATGGATCTGGAACCTGGCAACTCAAACACCTTAAGGCTAGATTTCTAAGAGCTTCACTCACAAAGAAATCTACACCAACTTTGTATGCACAAATGTCATTTTTCTGGGACACCTTTTTACACAAGACATTCACCGTGTTACTGACCGATTTTATGTGATTAATTATATCGTTATCCTCCGTGGACGCAGTACACGGCTGACATATAATCATTCTTTCATCGGGACACCCTTAATTTACAGAGGCATTTTGGCTGCCAATAATGTGGGCCTTTCGTTTACGACGACTGGAAGTAACGACAGCGAAACCATACGCACCTGTGACTTCCCCATTGGGGGTCTCATTATGGGATATTTCTTTTAATTTAGCTGAGATCACTGAATTAGTGTTGTGGGACATAGTAGTTTTCCCTTCATCTTCACTGTGACCAGCGCTAAAATGATGTGAGGCCTCCTTATGGCCAAGTGATGAAGGATTAGTAGCGCTTCTTCCACGAAAATTACTAGGGACAGTGTCGTCACAATTCTGGGGCTAATTTTACTCTGGCAGGGAGGCGATCTTGGGATAACTTTTTAATGACCATTTAGAAATACAAAAATAACCTGAGAATAGCTTTATAATGCCTGACTGTGGTTTGCTTTTCCCTTACATGATAAAAAGGTGAAATCTATTGCACCCTGTTCATAAAAGTCAAACTATACTGTAATACATATGGAAGGTATGTAATTGTGGCTTCATTTTATATAGAATAACATTAGAAAAGACTACGAGGGTTGTCTGAAAAGTTTCCGACCTCAACATTTAAGATGGCAGCACTCGTAAATAAAAGATAGTGAATTTTATTGTTCAGCTGTTGACAGTTACTCACCAAAGTTTCAGCCATTTTGGAACTGCAGTTATTATGTAACAGTCATTCGAGTGAGTTGATGTGTGTTTTTGTGAAAATGGTCAAAATCGAGTATCGAGCTATTATTAAATATTTGTTTTTGAAAGGCAATACGCCTACACAAATCACAGATGAGTTGGATTCTATGTATGGGGACTATGCACCATCATTTACCACAGTGAAATTTTGGGCAGCTGAATTTAAACGTGGGCGTAAGAGCTTGGGAGATGATGAACGTTTGGGACGTCCAAAAACTGCAACTACCGCCGAAAACATTGCCAAAGTTCACCTAATAGTGCTAGACAACTGCCGAATTAAAGTGAGAGAGATAGCGAGGTTATGAACATGTCAAAAGAACGTGTTTGTCACATATTAAATCAACATTTAGGCATGAGAAAGCTGTCTGCTCGTTGGGTGCCGCTTTTGCTCACATTAGACCAAAAACGTGTTTGAATGAACATTTCCAATGCTCTGTTGGTGCAGTTTAGGCACAATAAATCGGAGTTTTGGTGCCGACTAATTACTGTAGATGAAACTTGGATACACCATTATACACCTGAAAAAAAAATACAGTCCAAACAGTGGACTGCACAGGGGGAACCAGCTCCAATAAAAGCAAAAACTGTTTTTTCGGCTGGGAAAGTGACGACGATTGTTTTTTTGGGATAGTCATGGAGTTATATTAATCGATTACCTTCAAAAAGGAAAAACCATTACGGGATTACGCACCATTACTACGCATCATTACTTGACAAGCTGAAGACAGAAATTGTGGAAAAACGGCCACATTTGCAGAAAAAGAAAATCTTGTTTCACCAAGACAAAGCATCATCTCACACCTCAGCGGTTGCCATGGCGAAAATACATGAATTATGGTTTGAACTTCTTGACCATCCGCCTTACTCACCAGATCTAGCCCCAAGAGACTTCTTTTTGTTCCCTCATCTAAAAATTGAACTCGGAGGACAGAGATTTTCGTCAAATGAAGAGGCAATCACCTTCGTGAACAATTATTTTGCAGAGAAAAATGCAGAGTACTTTTTGGATGGGTTACAGAGATTGGAGCATCGCATCGAAGTGTGTACAGTTACAAGGAGACTATTTTGAGAAATTTATAAAATTTTCAGAAAAAATGTCTTGTAACTTTGTTGGGTCAGAAACTTTTCAGACCACCCTCGTATTTTGCAAAAGGCAACACAGCATTTACACACTAATATTTTACATTATAAAAGATATCACTTGAAAAAAATTGTAAAAAAATTTACTTACCATAGCGGATATACACCATCATGATCTCTCTTTAAAACTTTATCACGAATTGCTTCATAAGTTTGGATTCGAATACCAGAATATATAACATGTCTGTACAGAGCAGGAGTAACTCCTTGCCATAGTTTTGTAAAGCCTTCTTCTTTTGCTATTCCTATAGCAGTTTTTAACATACCCCGATGAGGTGCCTGTTACAAGAGTTTCAAATAAATTACAAAAACTTCTAGTCAATGTGACATGGAAATGACAATCAAGTATAAAGACATAAAAAAATATTACAAAAATGGTTTAGTTGAGATATCTTATATTTCAAATGAAATATTACTGAGACACCTTAAGAGCTGTATTAACATTACAATTTCCAGCAGAAATTCTTGAAATAATGAACGGATGAGATAATATTTATGAATAATTATTCTACATTATCCATCTAAAGTGTTAATTTACTTAGTTATGAGTTTCTCCTCTTGCTTGAATAACTGATCCTAAAAAATCAGTGGATATATTAATATTTTATAACCTTTCAAAAGGAAAGGAAAATATATTTCTTTTCGTCCCTAGAGGAAATGTTGAATTTACACCAATTATTACTTGGTAATCAGGATTTATTGAATGACTGAACAGAATGGCAATGATTCTAAGCCTAGGAGGAATGGAGGAATATAAATAGGAGGAATGGATAATTAATCCATCTAGCAGGTGATTTAAAATGTTTTAAAAGGGGAGACAAGTTCAAAGGAAAGTCCACATTGCTTATATAGAAGTAAACATTAACACCACTACTGCGATTGTGAGAGAAGTTTGAATAACATTGAGAGCACTATCTGAAATAACATTGATCTCTATCAGTATCACTAAAATATCATTGCAGGAAAATTTCTCTGGGTATCATCCACAGTGGCAATAGAAAAATTTTATATGGAATTTGGGTGCAGTGGTTTCTGCGACTACTTATATCCAAACAACAGAATAGTGGTGTGCAGGTTTGTATGCAGATTAAGTTAATATTACAGGAAGATGAGGAGTGTCTTTCAAGATTATCCTTGTAGATGAAACTTGGCTAAATTATTTTGATCCTGAGAAAAAACAGAAAGCTTTGGGTGAAAAACTCTGGAATCATTGACTAAGTGGTGACTTCTGCTAGGAAAGTATTGCTCATCACATTTTTTTATATACAGGGGATGGTTTATTAACATGTCATATCAACACACAACTGTAAATCAGAAAGCTGTTACATATAAGTTAGTGGAATAGGATGACTTTATCATTTTTTTATTTCTTTGTCTTCTTCTTTGAGGCAGCTTTTTACCTCAAAGAACCTTTTTAGGATCAGTTCTGGAGTAACTCTTCCATTTCAGTGTTTTATTCAGGGACTTTTTCTCTTTAGTTGATAAGTGTTAGGCTATATTGGTTGAGATCAAACAGTTCCTAGCCATCCTGCAAGAATTGTTGGGTTACATTTACAGAATGTGGGCAGACATTATTATGCATTTTTGTTGATGATGAAGTGTCATGCCATCTAGAATGATGGTTTTTAAAAATATCTTTTGTAGAAATATAAAAGTTATTTTTAAAAACCATCATTCTATCATGGATTTCCACAAGGTGACGGCCTCCACAGTGAACTTTGTCATGCCATCTGTTTTGGCACCACAAATAAGTAGTTCCTTTCTGGCCAGCAGTTCAGCGAAGATAAGGTAGAAACAGCCATCAAAATAATTTTGGCATCATAGGTAGCGTCTTTCTATGAAGAGGGCATAGAGAATATGTTTCCCCAATGTGAAAATGCCTTAACAATGGTATTGATGTATTTATATGTCCAGCAGATTTGTCAGTATAAATATAGGACATGTCAAAATAGAATATAGAAACAATGCATAACCATTGTCATACATAAAGAAATTCTTCTACAGAGTAGAACAGATTTCTTAATAAATAATCCCTAAGTTTACGTTTGAATATTGTCATTTTTTGTACACTCTTAACTTTGGCAGGAAGCTTGTTAAATAGTAATAGTCCCACATGCTGAGGTCCATGAGAAGATTTAGGTTCTAACATATTACATCTGATGGAGGTCAGAGGAACTTCTTGTGTTGTAACTGTGATAACAATCATTTTTTACATAATTCCCAAGATTGAGTTTAGCACGGACAATTACAGCAAAAATTTACACACAGGGGAGTGGTAGGATACAGTGTTTATTAAAGAGAGGGAGACATGGAGTACGAAATGATACATTAAACATGAGCTGGAAGGTCCTTTTTTGAATTTTAACTATGACTTTGGCAATGGGTGAGGATCCCCAGAAGAGAATACTAAAACTAACATGTGAATAGAACTCACCATAGTATATTGACTGCAAAACATTATTATTTACAGTATACTGAATAGCTCTAATCAGAAAGCACACAGAAATAAGTAGTAGTAGTATTTTTGTTGATAGGGTGCTTCGACGGCTAGGGTCATTTCTCACCTCTTCAACTCATAGAAAAATCCCCATTGGACAAACACAACACCCATGCCCTGGGCGGGATTCGAACCCACGACCTTTGGGTTAGCTGGCGAGCACGCTACCCACCAGGCTAACCCAGTCGGCACACAGAAATAAGCTTACTGCATAGTTCCTGAATGTGACCATCCTAAGATACTTGTCTATCTATAGTAACTCCTAGGTGATTAATACTGTTATTCTGTAGTATTGGGTAACCATCAATGTTAACTATGATATGTTTATTAGGTTTATTCTTGTAGCCAAAATAAATTAAATTTGATTTATCCACATTAAGAAGGAGATGATTTTGTTTACAATACTCTTGCAGAAGGAGTACTACATTAGTTGCTCCTGCACTGAGGCTATCAGATGAAGAGGCAGACACTAAAACATTGGTATAATCAGCATAGAATACTGTAAGTGTTCCTGGTACAGAATTTAGAGATTTTGGGAGGTCATTAATAAACAACAGAAATAAAACTGGTCCTAGAACGGATCCCTGGGATACTCCCATGGTGATGTCCTTTGCAGGTGAAACAAAATTGGTTCTATCTTTGTTGAGGACAACGCTTTGCTGTCTTTCACTGAGATAGGATTTGATCCAATCATATGAAGTGCCTCTAATACCAAAACCTTCAAGTTTCTACAACAATAGTTTATGGTTTACAAGATCAAAGGCCTTAGAGAAGTCAAAAAATAAAACTAAGGATTCCAATTTGTTGTCCAGGTCAGATAACACTTGATTAATGACATGGTAAGTAGCTGTGGATCTAGATTTCCTAAAGCCATGTTGGGATGTGGATAGTAAATTATGGAACTCCAAGTATGATATTAGTCGGGTATAGAAAACTGTTTCAAAAATTTTACCAAATCAATTTAAGGAGTGAGATAGGTCGATGTGAGCTCATATGTTGCTTGTTGCCTTTACCCTTATAAAGAGGTATGACTTTGGTAACTTTAAGAGGAGTAGGGAACTTCCCAAGCCTAAGAGATTCATTGATCAGAAATAAAAGTGGATGCTTGACCATATGACACGACTGTTTAATGATGCTCGTGGGATTACCATCAATGCCAGAAGAGAGCTTGTTGCTTAAAATGTGGATGATATTTATTAATTCTGTAACAGAGCAGGTGTAGAGAAAAAAAGAAATGCTCGAGCTTGAAGCCTGTGTGAGATTGACAGGATTAACCACATTAAGAGGGGGTTGTTGAGATACAAATCATTGAAAGCAGTAGCCATATTTAAATTGTCTACTATAAGATTACCAAAAGAATCTGTAATTTGAGAGTCAGAATTTGTATTTTTGGGATGCTTAGATTCATTGACAATTTTCCAGATTTCTTTGGTTTTTTTGTCAGCATTTCTAATTCTATGATTATTGAAATTTCTTTTTGAAATTTGAAGTGTGCACCTGTAGTTCTTTTTCATTAAAAGGTAGAAACTATGTTGAAAAATTTAGGTTAGTGACTTGAATTACAATAAAGATTTTTCAAAATAAACTTTTACTTTTTTAAATAGCCTATTACAAGGGTTCCCAACCTTTTTTGCTTGTCCTTCAATGATCCTTTGTTGTGTGGAATTGTTACTGTCATGTGATCATTAACCAAGTTTCCATCCAATATATTGCCTCACTTAGCTAATTCATCTTTTGTAAAGGCTTTTTTTTTCCTGTCCTGGCAGAGGTTTGCCTGTATCACCTTAATTATTAATTAAGGCTTAATTGTTGATGCTATTGTATGTGTGTTCAATGATATTGGAAAAAAAAACAAATAGAGGTTGTAGCTTGTATGTGTTTTTCACAGAATAAATGAGACACGACTGGTTTCCATGATTTTTTTATGATTTACAATTTACTTCTACAGTAATTGAAAAAAGTGATTATGAGAGACAATGGATTTGGACAATTTGACAAAATTATTTTGAGAAATGTTGGTACTCAAAATGTTAATCAGTCAGTAAATAGTCATATTCATCTAGATCAATTCCAATTGCCTAGTTAATGTATGATCTGGATCACATACATTAGAATATAATTTCCCCTAGACATCAATTTTTGGCCTCCCCTTGTTCATAATCCAAATGAATCGACCTCCCTCATTACTTGGCAACATTATCTTAAAGTATGCTGATAATACCTCACAACTTTGAATCATTAAATACCCAGGTCACACACATTTTTATACAAAAGTCAGCTATATGTAAAATTGAAATACCTACATTTAAATTTTCATGAGCAGCTGCTGCTATTTCCCCTTGTACCTGAAGACGTGTCTTGGTAAGGTCCAATGGATAAGTAGCTAGTTGGAAAGAATATATCTTAATAAGTTTATGATTAAAATTCATAAAATCTAGATATTTTACAATTATATAAGACAGTTGTCTCAATATGACATTTTCTTTCAAATTACATGTTTAAGGTTATTATAGCACAGAGAATATCATAAATAAAATTAAATTAAAATATCAATAGTTGCTATTTGGTTATTTGGCATAAAGTTATTTAAGGTGGTTAAAACATTGAGTAAATAAAATCGAATTGCCTTGTGTAACCTGAATTGGTCACTATTAAAAGGTTATAAAATCAATTATATATTTTACAATCTATTATATTTAAATCATTAAAATATATAAATACCATTTCCAAATAATTGAAATTTTATTTCTAGAGAACAATAGGAGAAACTAATCAATATCCATAATGTATATATCCATATGTATAATCAATATCCATATGTAAAGGGATATTTCAAAACACTGTGCATCCCATGATCTCCCCTTTGACCACTGCTTCTCTCTTTCAATCCAAGAATCACTACCCAAATCAGCTTTCAATATAGAGGTGAAAAGCCAAGAGTTAGCCTCCATCCATTTTTTCTCAGCATTCAATTTCCCCGATCTTAACTCCAACCAGAAACCCAGCATGCCTTTCACTTCCTGATCCCCTCACTTCCCCCTCCCCTCTCTCCACTACCCTGTTGCCCTCTCCATCACTTTCTGTCTTCTTACCATTCTTACTCCTTCACTGACAAAGAGCTAACACTCGAAAATTTTGGACTATGTGGGTACACTGTCTTTTATTTCTTTGTGTCAAAGTTTTATTTCTGTTCATTTAACATATGTATATATAATATAATAAAGCCAGGGAAAACTGCCTTCAGATAATGAAAGATTACATAAATACACAAGTACATAAGCAATATATGGGATGAAGATTTTGACAATTTTTTCAGAAATATTTCAATACCAAAGAATAATTTACTGTAGAATGACTGGCCTATTTCTATAATTTTGTTGAGTAAACAGGTAGAAAAAAACAGAGGGAACATCTTCAATTTTGGGAATATCTATCTTATTGGGCTTACAACAGGGTTTCAATCAAATTCAATATTGTTAGTAGCTTCTACAAAATAATCATTAAAGGTATTTGCTACAAATGGATGGTTTGAAATTGGCTGACCATTTCTCAGGACCTGCAAAATTTGAATATGATGACTTAACTGGTTTCTTTAGGTATCTATTTATTATTTCCATGTGGTTTTAGAAATATTATGTGAAGTAGCAATATAATAGTCATTACTTTTGGTTTTAGCCTCTCGAACTATTTTTCTAAAATTTCTATTATAAGACATGTATTCCTCTCGAAATCATTATCAAGTTTGTAAGTTCTTACTATATTATATAGCATTCTTTTATGTGCACTCGTTCAGACAACTTCAGGGGTTAACAATTTTTGATTGTTCAACTTGCTCACCATTATTTTACACCTTTTATGGGAAAGTAGATTCAAAGTAAAAAGTAAATTTTTGTACCTTAACCTATTTAGCTACCTATTAACCTATTGCTAGCAGAGAATACTTCATCCCAGCATTCATTATTAAGTTGGAAAGAGAATAAGTAACTGAGGTTCATGGCCTGTAAAGAACCTTATAGATTATCGAAATAAAACACATTAAATTTAATTCCCTGTGGAATAAAGCCTAGTGTGTTTTATTTCAATAATGTTGAGATTCCACCAAGTAACCTCACTGACAGTTGATTTTAATATTTTAGATATTTAGAAGAACTTGTGGCTATCATCATAAGGTTCTTTAGGAATGAAATCCATATTAATTGCTTTGTGATATGAAAACTGTGTCAAATACATTTACAAAATATTCTTCAAGACTTAAATTAGTCGCAATTTGATCAATAACTGGTAAATTACTTTCAGATATCCATGTTGGAGTAGCATTTACAACAGAAATCTCAAAGGAGTTTAACAGCAAATTAATATCTTTCACTTGGGAGCTCTCATTATTACTGAAATCAACATCAAAGTCTCCACACATGGCTATGTTGTTACCATTTACGACAATTTTTTCTGGATGAAGGGTTAGCTTTTCCACAAAGATCATGAAATCTCCATCAGTATTGTTCAGAAAAATAATGATGCCCATCAAAATTGGACACATGGAAGCATGGGCCCAATATTTCATTGACACAGTCATCACTGAAATTGCAATTAATTTATGAAAAAGTAACATTAATTTTCCCTACAGCTTTAGTTGATTAACAATCTTGTTGACCATGAATTACTGAGATTAACACAAATCTATCAATAAATTTTTAATTTGAGAATTTTACTTCACAGGTCAGAGTATACTTTGCAGCTAAAAATTTTATGGAAATAGCTACAAAAACCTATAATGCAAAATTATTGACCTAGAGCTACAGGCATAAGTACAAGACATCCAGAGGCATATCTTCATATATGAAGTACACTTTTGGGAATGGGTAAACACACTGTAAATAATGGAAAAAATCATTTTGATCATCATAAGTCTTTCAAATTGAAAGGTGGTTGATTGCAGCCCTCCATCCTTAGCTATCAAATGCTAATTCACTTTTTGTTCCTCTGTCTTCACTTTTAATATGTATACAAATAACAATATCAAGTTTATCTATTTAAAATATTTTATTTATTTAATCAAATTTCTTTTTTTCTCATATTCTTCAAGATATCGTTATACCTCTGGGTGTGGCTAATTTAAGCAATTATTCTATATCTTATTGTATTCCATTTTGCCTTCTTTTCTTCCACTCTTCTAAACACTTCCTTGTTTCTCACTCTCTCTGTCAACATGATTTTCAGCATCCACCTCCAGCACCATGTTTCAAAAGCTTTTATACTTCTCTGGTTTGCTTTACCAATGGTCCCTGTCTCTGATCCATAGAAATTCATATTCCACATCAACATTTTCATACATTGCTCCCTTACTTGTGGTACTAACTTCCTTCAGTATATCAGTTCCCTCTTAAACGTGTCTTAATAATTATGTGAATGACTTCTAACGCTTGCATGTGGGAGTGAATGTCTGGTGGTGGCTCACCCTTTGCTGCATGTCTTTGTGTTGGCTTGCAGAGTAATATATGTACAAGTAGAAGCTGAGGTAATCTACACTTGATATGTATGCTTCCAAAGTAGGAGAAGGAACCCACCTACTCTAATTTCTGCTTATACAGCTTGGCACCTCCTATCAGCCTCTCCCTATCTCCCTTTTATGCTCTTAGGATTTTAATCTTCATATTTACTTTCATCCTGTACTCCTTCAGCACTTCTTCCATGGTATTCAAGGTTGTCTGTAGTTATTCACACTCCTTAGCTATAACTGCAATGTCATATTTGAAATGTAGCATGCTTATTCTTCTACATTCACTTGTCTCCTCTGATGCCCTTTTCTTGCGATTCTTCTATTGCCTCTTCCAAATGCATGGTGCACAATCCTGGTTAGAGATTACACCCTGACCTAATTCCTTTATTTATTTTAGCTGTTTTTTTATTTTTAAATTTGCATTACTGTTACATAACTACGGCAATGCTAATAGATTATTCTTCAGTCATTAAAGTCAATTCCAATTTTTTCCAGCAGATTCCACCCTTTTAAAATACTTTTTCAAAGACCGCAAATGATAAGTGGCTTTTTATAAGTATTATTTTTTTCTACTAGTGTCCATAAGCCTCCCATATTCTTAAAGTCTTTTAAAATCAGAACTGGCTCCCTATAGTTTTTTCCAACCTCTGGTTGATTATTTTCGTTAGTATTTTTGATGCATGTGACATCAAACTCCACATCCAGCTCCTCAGACCTTTCCTTATTCTTCTGAACCACAATAATACGATTCTTCTCTAGATTCCTCTCGAGTAACTGTGTAATGTCTAGGAGGGGGGAGTGGAAAGGAAATAGGTGGTCATTCATAATGGGTTCCTTTTTCCGAACACTGGTCAAAATGGCTAATTGTTCTTTAATGTCTATTCCCGTCCCCTTCGTCTCTCTGTGCAGCATCTGTGGAATGAAGTCAGCTTGGTGACCTTCGCTGAGGAGGTGGGCTGCGAATTGTGATGCTCCCGTCCTGTTCTTAAAATC
>WURS02450567.1:0-14224 GCA_011762765.2 Rhinocypha anisoptera
GTTGACTTTCATTGGGGACAGAGGCTATAACAAATCTCCCTCACAGAAAGGGTGGCTGGCAACCAGTAGAGGCATTAGGAAAATATGAGAAAAGTTTGAGGGTACGTACACTCAGTTAAGAACCAGAAACCTTATTCAGGATCCAATTGAAAATTTGTTCCATGTGGTGTGGCAAAACTGTGGAAGTAACCATAAACCAAGCACTACACATTTTGTCTCAGCACTGAAGACAGCAATTGTCAAAGGCATGGTTGCCACGAAGTCTCATGGCAACTTTAAGGTTGATGGTTGCAATATTCTAAGTGAATTGAGCAACTTTTTAAATTATGGTCCTGGTTGTGTTTAGGTTGTGAAACTCTTCAGGGAGAATTTGGGGAGGTTGGTGCTTGGCTGGGTGTATCTAATCCTCTATAAGGGTGGAGGCTATCCCTGAAGGAGATGCAGTCCAAAAGACGTATCTCAGGGTATGTGTCCAGGACTTGACTTCAGGGTAGTACTTACTCACTATGCCATGACAGCCTTATCTCAAGGGACCCTTCGCCATCCACTCTATTTCCTTCCCTGGATGGAGAGGAGGAGGAGGGCTGACTAGTCCAGTGAGGAAGGTTATTCCTGCCCTCTACAGAGGATTGAGGCTATAGGTCACTCTAGCTAGATCTCTCTCCAACTCAGGAATGAAATGGAAAAGAGTGATATGGGTGGTAGTGACCTATTCACCAGTAATGAGCACAAGGCAGCACTGAAATCAGCAGTGCACTTTGCATAGAGCCTCATAACAATAGATAAACACTGTAGGGTGAAATCTGATTTATTCTCTTAACAGTCAAATATTTCATTTCCCATATTTTCCTCAATGTCTCAAAAATTGTTGCTCCTTTCACCAACTGCCTCAGAATTTTCTTCATTTTTTCAATGATTATGTTTATATGTACTATGTGTGTGACTGTGTGTGTGTGTGTGTGAGAAAGAGATTTTCTTTCTTATGTTGTGTATATAACTTGTGTGATTTTTGTGTAAGGAATGTCTCTAATGCTTCAGTAACAGTAAGTGTATGACACTTATCTCCTGGTAGTCTAGTAAATACGAGTATTTGTTGTGACATGATTAAGAGTGTACTTCTGTTTTTCATTCTTTCAGATTTTTGCCTAAGGAATGTCTCTAATGATTCAGTAACAGTAACTGTAATAATAATAATCTTTATTCATCTTGAGTTTTACACGCATAGCAAGTGCTATGATAGATGTCGCCAAACAATTTAAATACAAAATAAAACACATAAACAACTATAAACATAGAAAAATACAATCATACTCTAAACATTAAAATATTACATTAGAGAAGTCAAAATCATAATACTCCTCCAGGGAGTAGAGGGGTTTGGAGATGATCCAGTCATAGATAACCCTACGGAACACCTTATTGGAGACAGTTTTGGCAGAGTTAGGGAGCATATTAAAGAATTTGATCGGTAAACCCTCAACTTTACATATATGTCTTGCTTAGTCGACATAATGGTATATCTATGGAGTCTTTATCCCTAGTATTGCGATTGTGCACATCCACCCTAATAGAATACATACTCTGATTTTCTTTCACATGCATCATTGAATAAAATAAAAACATATTGTAAACTGTCATAATTTTTAAGTTTTTAAAATGAGGTTTACAGTGATCAAATTATGTTAAATTGGCTAAAATTCGGATTGCTTTTTTCTGTATCAAGAGTATTAGTTTAACGTCAGAGGAATGGCCCCAGAGACTACTACCATAAGTGATATGAGAGTGAAAGAATGCAAAATATGCATTAATGAGGGAGTACTTGGTCACATACAGTTTCAGCTTCCTGAGCAGGAATAAGGCTCATGCAAGTTTTTTTCTAATGAGCAAAACATGCTCACACCAAGTCAATTTTGAATTTAGATGAAATCCCAGTAATTTGACAGAGTCACTTTCTTTTATAGCTGGATTTAAGAGTGCAGAGAAGAAACTGAGTTTTGTCTGGGTTTAGGAAAAAATTATTGGCTACAAACCATTCATTAGCTTTTCCAAGGATGACAGGATATCTATCCACAGCTTCACTGTGATTGGAGGAACTATGTAGGAATATAGATCAACAGCATAGAGCACACAATCAGTGATCATATTGGGGCACAAGTTATTGATCATGACAAGGAAAAGAAGGGGACCTAGCACAGAGTCTTGAGGCACACCATACTTGACCTTTAATGACTTTGATTGTTTACATTTACATAAACTGACTGTTTGTGCTCCGATATATAGAAAATCATGAATTTGAGTTCAACATCATGAAGATCATAATATTTCAGCTTGTCAATAAGAATTGTGTGATCCACACAGTCGAAAGCTGAGGACAGATCACAGAGTGTGAGTGCCAAGTATTTTTTGTCTTCAAAAGTCTTGATTATCTGTTTTATGACATATTCAACTGTTTGAGTTGTACACTTCCCAGTTCTGAATCCAAACTGAGTTTGTGTAAACAGATTTAGAGTACATGTATGACACTTATCTATTGGTAGTGTAGCAAATATTAGTTGTGACATGATTAAGAGTGTACTTCTGCTTTTCTTTCTTTATAATTTTTATCTAAGAAATGTTGCTAATGCTTTAGTAACTATATGATTATACTTTCTTCATAGTGTAAAAATCCTTACTTCCTGCTTTACTGTCTTTGTGAATTTTGCTGCAGCAATGACTCTAGTGTTTCAGTAACATTATGATAGTTTGGCTACTCTTTGTTGAATTTTTGACTTTTTAAAAATTGGTGTAATTAAGAATTAGTGCAAGGAATGCTTCTATTGATTTCTATATTCTACATGAAATAAATTTCCTGGATGTCTCAATGAATATAATTCTTTTTGGCTGACCTGTTTAAATTTTCAGGTTTTATCATCAAAAGGAACTAGAATAGTCGTAGTAAGCGTCACTTTGTGGAGCACTATCATTATAACCCAAGAAAGAAAACTTGGATATCCAGAAAATATATTGTTGGATACATTCTACATATTCTACTATTCAAAATACACTGGTTGCCATGCGATGCCGTCTATTAGGGATTTCAGAGAACTAATTGGTAATATACTGCCCTCTAGTAACAAAACAATATACTTCGTGGCCGACAAACCGCTAGCAGACGAACATTCTGCAGATAGATCCCACTTCCCGCCTAACGCCGTTGGCGCTACCATCCGCCAACATCACGTCTATATTTATCTGATATTTATGTTATCATTAGCAGTGATTAGCAGCATTACTTTGGCGACTTTGATACACGCATTCATTAACGCAATGTGAGAAACCGAATTGGAAAATTTAGGTTTTTTTGTTGTTTTCCCTGGATAATTTGAAATACACCTACTTTAACTTTTGAAAGAAATTCTTTGCACTAAGAGACTGCGGACGTCGATATTCGGTAAGTGAGTTTCACATACTGATTATTAAACCTTTCGGTAAACATGTCTTACGTACGCCGCTTCAATGTCTTTGCTTTGGTTTTATTCGAATGATATGAAGCCTCTCTGCATTCGTATTTCGATGTCTCTTCCCCAAATATACCGGTGCCATGACCATTTGAGGATCCATAAATGTATTATCTTCATTCTCATGATACCTAACCCGCCATTTATTGTGAACAGGAGGAAATAGCAACTATACAATAACTTTCTGTAACTGTACATTATATAGAACTTTCGAGACCGCGGATGGCGTATGACTTTTATTCTCTTATCTTTCAACCTATACTTTCGGACATGAGAAGCTATTGCCATTTTGATAGTTGTTTTTAATAATAGGTGATGTACATTGGCAATTGTTTTTCCAAAAACAAGCCTGTATTTTAGACAACTATGTGCCTATTTTAACATTATACAGTATACGTGCTCGTATGAGTGGACTGTGCCCATGGCTATTTAGGGTGGTTAGGTTTTGGAAGGGGAGGCGAGAAATTTAAAAGTGAAAATTTCAGGCAAGAAAATATGATGAAGCGCAAGCTTGAAAATTGGTGAGATTGTAGTAATAAATTGACCTAAGACATAGCCAAACGCACAGACAGCTGGGTGTGTACTAAAGGGGTGAAAATTTTGGGAAAAAATATGATGAGGCGCGCGTCCATGCTTTTGCATGTTGCTTATTTATTGTCTACATAAACTGTAGGCATAAGCACGGACAGCTAGGTATGTGCATTAATGATTTATGAGCGATTAAAGTATGTATCTGTGGGTCCGGGCGTCGCCTGGTCAGAGCGCGACGCTAGTCGAAAAGTAGTTGATTTAATGCATAAAATTGGCCATTGTTGTAGCTACAATACTATTGAGAAACTTGAGACTGAAGCAACATATTATATTAGTAATAAAATATTTGCCCTGATAACACTACAGTATTGCCAATTTTCTGTACTGGCGTTGCTTTCGACAATTTTGATAGCTACGTTGAAACGTGCAGTGGAAAAGATACGCTGCACGATAGTCGGAATTTTATATCAAAATGTCGAAACGTCAAAAGAAATGAATATTGACATAGGTACGTTTGAAAATGTATCCCCATTGAAAAAGAGACGTAGAACATTTGCTGCTGTGAACCAAATTTAACGTCTTTTAATAAAAATGCTAAAATTCAAAATTTATTATTACTATTAGACAATTATTTACGTCAAATGGATCTTAAAATTTAACAGGTGTATTACATTTTACTAATTCTATTTCGACACGACAATGATGGTGAAAAAGCCACAGTCTGAGATCAGCTATAATTTCCCACGTTTTTAATGAATACGGAGAAATAAAGATACAAGATATCTCATCCGACCTTGAAAAGCATCAACTAACTAAAGATTGTTTGAAGATTCTAAAATTATTAGACACAGTAAACAAGTATATAAACCCTTTTACAAGTGAAAGTTCGGACGATAATTTATTGTACAATATTTCTACCGGACGTTCGACGACAGACACAGTAGCAGACTTTCTTTTAAAAGCGGAACGAGTCGGCATGGCAATGCGCGATGAATTTATTAATGAATGTACAGTTTCACAAGATCATTTCGAAAAGCCCATAAAAAAAAACTATTTACAGAGCAGAGAGATTTGTTCGGACGACTGCTAGGCATATCAATGCCAGATACTAATTCAGACATTGAAAGGGTAGTTTTCCTATTACACCAGTCCCAATGGCCTTTTGTCACTTGGATGGTGTAATATGCAAAACACAAATATCTAATTAGATGAAATGTCTGGATTTGGTAAATAGCGTACCTCAGCGGACGGACATATTAATAATTGATGGCTTTTATATTGTATTATAGACTACCCCAAAAAATTTGGCGATACAGCCAAAAAAATTATTGCAAAAAATTACTTTCGGTACGGATACACAAATTGATATTATTTTTTATAGATACTTTCAGCCATCAATTAATGACTATGAACGTTCGCTGAGGAAAGGAGCAACAAAAGCCCGTATGTTCGTTATACCGGGAGACAATCAAGTACGGCCATCTGACTTCGTTACGGCTCTGTCTTTCGGTCAGTGAATCTGTAATGCAAGTAAAAACTCACTCCCGAATGACGTGATGTAACTAAGGCGACGTGATTTCAGATAAAAGAAGATCCTGAAACTAGTCTATTACAATTAAAAAACTACTTTGGACTCCAACATGTAAAAAAATTACCATTATAGATGCTGACCAAACCCTGCTATGCATCCCACAATGGATTCCACAGTTGTTTGTACATTTACAAATATTCATTTCAACTTTATATGACAGGAAAGTATCCAGAATATCGTATTGCAATGTTCATAGTTAATATTTCAATCTGAGGATTGGTTTACTAAATCCCTCCATCCTTTCCTATTTACTGCTTATTCACTTACTACTCAGCAGTTCTTTCTCGAGATCTTTAGTAATTTACCCTATTTATTTGTCCCTCGCCTTCTATTTTATTCTCTTCGAATTGATATAACTAAGTGAATGTCTAATCCATCTGGTTCTTTTCTTTTCATACACAGCATGGCTTATCTTCTGTGAGCTTCCCCGTTACTCAGTATATTTTCCTTTAATTTTCAGCATCCTGCTAGCACTTGTGTGTTAAAATCTTCTATTATTCTCCGGTTTTCTTTTCCATGCACTTTTATATTGCAGATAACTTAATTCTTTTTCATACCAAAATTCTTTTTTGAGTATCATATTGATCGAATATGATTTCTTTTCATCAAATATACGATCTCATTTCTTCTTGTTTTTGTTACCTATTACAAGATTGAAGCAACGTACTCCAGTCATTGAAGTACTTTGCATCTAAAATACATGGAAAATGTATTTTAGATACAAAATACTTTCCTCATTGTATTTTAGATACAAGATACAAAATACATTGCCAACATTTCTGAAAATACAAAATAGTATTTAAAATAGATTGGGAAATAAAAAATACATTCCAAGAAAATTATTTTGACCATTTATATGCTTAATTAATAAACTTAAGGATAAATATTCTTAAGTTTATTACGTCATTATATATATATATATATGGAAAACGTACTAACCAGGAAAGTAAATGTACCAACTCAGGTGCAGTAAATTCCGGTTATAATGTCTAAGGGAATGGGGTTTACACCTGCATTATTATAGGAAACAATAAAAACCCAGTACCTGACTTATTTAAACTAAATTTTACCTAAATCATTTTCGGAATACAATAGAAATTGATGATAAAGTTTATAGGTAATCTATTTGATTTTTTATTTAATATTAATCCTGACATTAATTACTCTATATTTTACATTTTCAGTGAAATCCCTGATTGTAGCTGTCATCTGAAACAATGGATGAATTTAAACAATATTCATATGGCATACAAAATATTCATTTTCAGTTTCTTGAGGGCAAAGAGTACAATGTTCTTTTGTCTCATGAATTGCATCATTTTAAAACCATTGTTCAAAAGTACATGGAAAAAACAGAAGAGCTTTGTAAAATTATTTCAAAAAGTAGAATTTTATACTATCAAATAATTCTTGTTAATTGTAATTGGGAGGATAAAATGTTTACTGTGCCTGTTATTCGCATTAAGCAAAATGAAAATGTCATTTTGTATGACTATGCATGCCGTAAATATAAGGATTGGGAAGATTTCTTGTCTCACAATATCCTTCCAAGATGTGTGATGATGTTTCCTCCCAATGGGGTGTATACAAGTGAGGGTGGAACAGTAAAACTTGATGAAAGAAAGTCACCAGCATTTAGTGGTATGAGTACATTCACTGAATATATGTATATAGGTGCTAAGGCCATATCTGTGTTTGCTCTAGCTGCATCTGATTTTAAAGGTTTGAAACCATATAATAATGCTCTTATTGCTGTTTCTGGTGTTTGCAATTTCTATATGACTGCTGTTGATGGTTATGAAATCTATGACTGTGCAAGGCATGGTCAGTCCATTAGTTCTCCAGAAGCATTAAAGTCTTGGATTAATATTGGCAGTAATTTACTTTTCTTTGCTGTCACAGTGGGTAAATGTAAGTTTGGCAGCCCTCAACCTGACACTATTGCATATCAAAATCTGTTATCAATGTGCAAAAGCATGACAGTTGGTGGTGACATTATGTCTAACTTAGACTATATTCAAGTAAACCTCTTATGCCAACATTTATCCTTTTTTGAAGACAGAGCTGTTGAATTCCTTGAGAGGGAAGTTATTCCTAGTAATTTGAATCTAAAACTTGTGATTCAATATATCAGGATGTATATCCTTCAAGATGATGGAATGAAATCCAAATTTAGAAGATTTGTGAAGGTTGATTGTAATACAGTTTCAAGAGTAACAAAAGACATGATGCTGGCTAGTGAAATTCCAAGATTATTTCGGTCAGACTTATATGTATTTATTATAGATCTAGATAAAATTGTTGCTAAAATAATGGCAGAAGTAAAAAATTGGGCCAATGGTAATTCTTCCACCATGCAATTAAAATTTCGACTCCCTGGAATATGTAGGGAATCAAAGAGTTATGAAACTATTGCAGAAATGTGTGAACACTTTAATGTCATGTTTCCAGAAGAAATTAAAGTGAATGATAAATTTATTTTTAAGGGAACTGGGGAAAAATTTTTGCAGCTGCTTGATGTGTTTGACAATGAGAAGTTCCCACAACTTCTTTCATATGCTGTAGAATATCTGAGTACTGGTAAAGATGACTTGGAAGAATTCAAGAAACAATTCACTGACAGCCTCTCCCAGGCAATATGTAGTAGCATCCCAATGATGGCTCGTTCATCGGAGAAGGAGTGGATTAATGTGCTCACCTTAGAAAACCTAGATTACACACACAGTGTTCCACAGGATGGAATAAACCTCGTCAAGCCAAAATTCCAAGATGGAATGGATATATCCTTCACTGATCTGTTTAAGCTGGCAAAGAGGTTGCTGGGACGGGTGGGGGTCATAGAAATGAGTTTTTATGGTCCTAATATTGATTGGGTGGTTGTTGCATCTAGGAAATGTAAGTATGTTGTAATCATTGCACCCAAAATAACAAATTTTGAGACAGTTGATGGATGTTACCCGGTATTTAAGAGGCCTTTTGTGACTTGTTAGCTTTTCAATACACCTGTGATCTTTTTGAGATGACTAATATTTTAATGACAATAAAAATGCTAAATGCATATTTTTAAACAATTATACACCACTATATTTTTAGATTAAATCTGCAGAAGGAAATCTTATGATTATTTAACATTTTTTTAAAGGCATTAGAAAGTGATTCTTATAAGACTATAGCAATACTGACTCATGTTTCTTCAAGAATAATATGTAATTACCATTTTGATGTAATCTGATGTAGAACAAATTATTTGCAGCTTGTTCATGAAAATTACATTACATTATATATATGTAGTTGACATTAACATATGTTATTGAATGATTATACAGTACATGGTAATAATAATTTTTAATTTTGCAACAGTTTTATATGTATATATCTTGTTCTTTCAACTGTGTTACTTTTTTCTACTTAATGATTTTTTGTATTATATTATTATGTAACTGGGCATAGAGTGCCCATCTCCTGTTCTGTAGAAGTATTTCATCATTTCAGGTGTAAGTTTAAATTTAAAAAACCCATAGTCTTAAAAGATAAAGTTGGTATTCAAAATAAGTACTGTGCCTTGCTTGTTCACATAAGTCTTAAAGTTGGTCTGCTATATCTACTTGGTTTTGAAAAGTAATTAGGAATGCTGACAATATAATATTTCCAATTTATTTACATTGTTATAGAACTTAATGTATGAACAAATTTATATAGTTACAGCTTTAGTGTTGCTTTATTCTCTGCCTAATTTTACCCATAATACTGTGGCCACTTTGTTTAGTAGTTTGGTGAATATTTTAATAACTGCATGCTCTTGCTGACACCATAAATTCAGGAAAATTAGTTTTAAATGGACACAACATCCATGCCTTGGGTGGAATTTGAACCTGAAACCTTTGGATTAGCAAGCAATACAGCCAGCTTAGTGTTGCTATTACTTTTTATTATATATCTGGAATACTTTTTGCCTTTACCTTTAAACTAATGTCTTGGTAAAATGTGGAAAGGTGATTTTGATAAGGGAATTTCAATTTTTATGGTTCAATGTGAATCATGTCAGGTAATTTTTTAATGATGTAATCTTTGAAATTGTGAATAAATGAAATTTCATTTGATAACACAATTTTTCAAAATATATTGTTTTATTTAAACCATAATGCTTTTGCCTCAAATCAATTAAATATTGTGATTTTCGTCCTTTTTTTAATAATTTCAAATTATGTTAGATAAACAATTTTAATTGTGCAACAGAAGAACCATGGTGAGTTTTATTAGGGTGCAATTAAATAGGTGGCGGTTAATTTTTAAAAAATTAAAGTTTTTTAGTGAATTTTAAAAATATTTCCTTGAATTCTGCATTTTTTTGTTTCGCAAATAAAAAAGCAAAAGGAGTTTGTTAAGTAATTTTTGTCACCCGATGATGTAACTTAGTTAACAAAATCAGTCGTAAAATAAAAGTTTTTATGAGAAGAAGGCAATGTGTTTTATTCAACCTTTAATTTTGATCACTTTTCTGGTAAGTAGCCATTTTAAAAACTTTTTGTTTCAGGCATGGCATTTTGTGGAATTCATTCGTTATGAAATGATAAATGACTTGATTATTCAATCGGAAAATTTTATTCACTTATGACCTGAGTTTCATCGACAAAGCATCACCTGATGATGATGCACTGTTGTTGATCCAGGTCATGAGCAAATAAAAATTCTTGTAGAACTTGCAGAAATAATAAATTATTTTTTTCCACTTTATAATTTCATAGTCATTTTGCATCTAAGGCTATTGCTAGGAATCTTGGAGGTAAATATAAGCTAAATCTTGAAAATATTTGTAATATCTACATTATTTTTATTAGTTTTACCTTATTGATTCAAATACAGGGTCTATCAGGTACTTATTTTAGTATCTCTTTCTATATTGAATGTGTATACCTCATGAAATGCAGCTGCTTACAAGCATTGGAAGAATTTGGATAAGCAGATAGAAAGTTAGAATTCATTACCTTGAGCAAACATTAATATTGTTGAGATACCTAGGTCTCTTGTGGAAAAAATGTCATGCATACTTAGGCTTAAAAATTTCAAAGATAATATGATATTTTAAGGGGATATGTTGGATAGTTATACATAGAAGCCTTTATTTTGTCACATTGGAAACCTGATTTTAAGAATTTCAATATGGCAGATTGCCAGAGTATTTGTAGTCAATGAGCATACATGGACCTTCAGCTGTTCGGAGACTGGTTTATGAATTGTATTATTCCTTAATTAAAGGTCTGCTGTGTAGCAAAATCATCCTTATTAATGGACAATACTCCCAGTCACTTGCTACATCTAAATAATCTCCACCTGAACACTAATAATTTTCATGGTTCTCGTTACTACATTCTAACCTAGTCATCACCAGTTATAAACCTTACTGTTTTCAAAACACCTTTAGAATTGATCTAGTGATTACAGAAAATATGGGTATTAAGAGAAACTTGAAAAGAGTCAAATTTACTGCATGTTATACAAAACGTAAATGCTGGATGGGATGGGGTGACTGAACAATGCATACCATATGTATTGGTAAAAGGAGTGCAACTGATTTTAAGATTGAATTGGTAAAAAAATGTGTTTGTGGCAAAAGAGGTGAGAAGTGGAAAATGAGGATGTACTTCAAATCATTACAGCTGCTACGTAAAAGTTAACTAATAGTTTCAAGAATAGAAGTAAAACACTGAAGAGGTAAACAAAAGGTGGAATCATGGTCCCAAAAGTATTTTCTTTAAATAAAACCTTTCGGTAGTTTTTAGAAATATTGAGTGGTTCTAGGATTTTGAAGGCATGAATGAAAACAATTTGATCAAGATTAAAAAGTTTAGGATGCTATCGCATGTTATAAAAACTTTATAATGAGAAATGAATGATCTATACTATCAGTATTTGTAATCTTTTTAAAAAGGAACTAAATCACCAAAGTTAGTAATGCAGCATAAATCCTATCCATAGTGTGACATTGAGTCCCTTCCAACCAGAACCTTTCAAACAATGAACTACTCTTCCTTTTGAATTTCACCTCTACACCAGCGCTGTCTCGTCACAGACATGAAATTTTTTCATGGGATCATGAACCACCGAACTCTTACCTTGTTTCTTTTTCACGTCCCCTCTCGCAAAACCCACAAATCTGTGCTTTACCATCTTCCCTGCTGCCGTCTTTCCACAATGCAAAGATGACTTATGTATAATTTTCCTAGCACTTTTAACTCACTCATTCCCTTTTCTAATTACCTCAACATATCCTCACCTGTGCCATCCTTCATTTCCAAAGTTAGAATTTTGTCTGAAAGATTGCCTGATTGATGTGATAGCAGTTATTAGTTTATTGTTCTCATAGTGTTTATTTTGTTTTTTAATTAATTTTAGGGTCAATTTATTTTTTGTTCTTACCTCTTTTGTTCTTAATTTAATTTTTATTGTCTTCTGTTTTTTAAAATATTATATTTGTCAATAATTCAAGACCAGTGTGGGCTGTTTTTTTAATTAATTACAATAAATAAATTTGTTTTGAATAAATGTAATAGCAGGTAAGTTGACTTGGTGAAATTTTGAAAAATAAAACACTAGGTTTAGTTCCACAGAATATATATTTAACACACTCAAACAGTTTTGATGCTACTAGGTCATTCTTAAGGGTTAATTAAAAAAAAATTATTTCAATCAAATACTATATTTTTCAATAAATCTGTGGATCTTAGGGCAACAATGCTGGTTATACTCTGGGAAAACTTTTTGTTTTTAGTTCTGTGTAGGGCATAGGGTATATAAGGTAAGGACTCATTAAAGGACAGACATATGGTTAAGTAGTGAAGAATAAGGAAAACTACTAGAAAAATTTGTCCTAAGAAAGGAATTGACCCATAGACCTGTTTTCTAGGCAAAGTCTTGTTATTTTTTAGATTTTTGTGTTAATCCCACCCTTTCTAGTTTTTTTGTGCTAATCCCACCCCTTTCTTCCCAAGGGAGATGTTGTAAATTCTTAACAGAATTTACAACATCTCCCTTGGTGTTCTTTTTGTCCTCTCTTAGAAACTTTCTGTATAAATTTTCTTTGCTATATATAACAGCAGTATTCCCCCTGTGAATGCAGTAATGAAATACCTCTTAGAGGATAATATTATTTTGCATTAAGTAGTTGTTTCTTCCAATAAAATGCCTTCTTTTTCTAGGGTTTTCTGTTTACAATTACTTTCTCGCTTCTTCCATCATTGGTGATCATGCCTCCTAGCAAGTGCAATTCCTCCACCTTAATTTCCTTTCCTAGTTTTGTTTGACATTGTTTTCTCTACTCTCGTTGTGTATCAATACTTTTTCATTTTCTGATTTTATTTTTCTCTTGCCTTTTCCATGCAATCATTATCTTATTAATCATCCCTCTGTCAATATTACAATATCATCCACAAACCTCAACATGTTAATTACTTCTCTTTGAATCCTTAAATCCCTCTTCATCTTCTCTTTTTTTCTCATTAATAGCCCTTTTGATGTAAACATAAAAATTCGATGGTGATAGTAAGCATCCTACTACTATTGTTGCTTTTTTCTGCTTTTACTACATCATATATCTGCTGCCTACTCTCCATGTAGAGCAAGTATCAATCTTCTATCACTGTAGCCCATTCTTTTTCAACATGAAAGCATCTTTTAAATGCAAACATCTTTCTTAGCATAAAGTCCCATTCCATGTAGTAAAAAGTTTTTTTCAGATCTACAAATATAGTAAATGCTGGCTAGTTTTTCTATAATCATCTTCTCCAAAATGGGTATATATGTTCAAGTACAAAGATCTTTCTTCAGTTCCACTGCTTCCTCATATTCCATATTGGTGCTCACATCAAAATTCTTCCACTTCCCTCTCCATTATTTGTTGGTATACTTACCATAATCTTTGAATCCATATTCATTAAGCTAAATGCATGTAAGTTTTCACGATTTTCTGTTCTTTTCTTTTTGGTGTAAGGATATTTATGGTATTCACAAAGTCCTTTCGTATTTCTCTTCTTGTACATATATATAGCATACATCAGGTGAAGGAGTTCATCCAATGTATTTTTTCCAGCATTTTTAAAATATTTCTGGTGGTATTTCATCATTCCCTGGTGCCTTGTCCAATCATAGTTCCTTTAATGAACTATCAATTTCCACCCAGTGTATGGGACCTCCATCATCCTCAACTTCATTCAGGTCTTTTAAGCTTAACACTCTTCAATGCAATTCTTTTCCATCACAAAGTGTCTCCAAATATTGTCTAGTCACCTTATATTTGTCTTATGAAATTCCCATTTTGCATCTAGGATAGCATTTATGTTTGCTCTTCACAGAAATGGCTCCTCTCTTCTGTACTTGGTATCAACTTTTATCTTGAATTTGGCTGTCACAATTTTCATAGAGTTTAATCCTGTCTTCCGTGGATTCCTTGCCTCATGGCTAATCTCTTTCCTTTAGCTTTTGTAATAATATCCTTTACATATGTATTGTTTGACCTCGGTATATTTATCCACCCATGAAATTTTAATTAACTACAGAAGGAATGTCTTAAAAATTATGTGAATTTTTACTACATGTCTTTTACACCCTC